>RSEF01000007.1:362358-415164 GCA_003993805.1 Himantopus leucocephalus | reverse complement strand
CCCCCCCCCCCCCTTTTTTTTTTTATTTTGCAATGAAAACCTGACTTCTCAACTAATAGCAACAGTAGTTACATCAAATATTAGAGACAGAATAGCACAGATGCTAAGTCAATTATGGACTTGAATTTCAACCCCTGTATTATTCTGTACTTACCTTTATAAAGAAGGAATAATTCATATTATGTCCCATATGGCTATGAAAATTACAGAACAGTCAGAATCTCCATACAAATTGAAATCTACTAGAATATTCTCTACAAATAGAGAAGTTCACAAACTCAACCATTACTATACCTTTCCATTGAATAAATAAATGAATAAAAGGTGGACCTCAGTTGTCTGAAGTGCTTGATAATTCACACTTCTTGAGGAAATCAAGAGATTAAACAATACCTGTACAGAACTCCTTTCTAAAGCCTGAACTCCTAGACAGAATGTCTAACAATCATATTTATAAGAACTTTTTTATTTTAATATGCACTTTTACTGAACACAAATGCTTTTTCATGTTATTGAACTGAAAAAAGGATTATATTACAAGATCCTAAGACGTATCAATTGGATGCCACTAATCAAACAAAGAAAAACAAAGATGAAGCCTACACTTTACATTTTCACAAAAGGCTCAGAAAGCAACTTCTTGTCACCCACTTTGTATGCTTATACTGAGAAAGACTTAAAGCTCCACGTTTTCTCAGATTTAAAGGAAAAATCTCTGAAATTACATGGAAACAGATGTATGTGTTCCTACCCGCTGTCTCTTTTGCAAGTCACATGAGTTTTAAATTGTTATTTCAGAAAATAATTGGCTTCTTTATTTTTTAAGGGCTGCCTAAAATGTGCTGCAGTTACACAATCCTCAATTGATTTCTACCATTCCAGTTTAAAAATTAGCAGCCATTTTCAAGGCAATTTCAGCTTTGCCTGAGAAACAGAGTGTTCTGGTACACAAGCCAATCTTAGAATTGCAGCTGAGCACAGCATGCAAAAGACTGATGAAATTTCCAAACTAATCAGCTACTATTATTTATTTTCCTTGGATAACTAGCATAATACAGTTTAAATGCATATATTTATTAAAAGACTTGCAAAAGTATCAAAGGATTGTCTTCCAGCCTAGAAGGCCAAGAGCATTCAGTTTTCTCCATCTTCATATTTCCCACAGGGAGAGCCTAAAAGCTTTGTGGCCCTTGCAATATTCTACAACAAACCAGCATTACTTTAGTATGACTCCGCATACTGATGAGGATACCGTATTAACATGCGATAGGACTGCATCATGGTGACAATGTGGAAAAACACTAGTTTATGTAAGTTCACACCTACAGCAAGAAGCGTGCCAGCATTCATTTTCTGCAATCGCCAGACAGAAAAAGATACCGATATCTCTCAACTCTTACAGACTCTAGCATCACTTTGCAAGACTGAATAACTCTGAATGTTTTTGAATAAGATCAAAACTGCTTATTACCTGTTTTTCCAGCTCCACTCTCTCCTGTAATAAGGATGCACTGGTCTTTGTCCTGGTCTCTTAAAGATCTGTATGCTTCATCTGACAGAGCAAAGCTGCAAAGTAAGAAAGAGTCAGTTAAGAATTAGATAAAAAATATACCAACAACTACAGTCTTTCTTTCACTTCCAGGCATGAAAAAAAAAACAAAACCAAATCAAACCAAAAAAAACCCACCCCAAACCCCACAAAACAAACAACAACAACAAAAACCACCAAAACCCAAATCCAAGTGCTAACGTTCCGTAAGTTGTGAAGCATTCACTTTTCAGAATATAAAGACCCACAGAAGCAAAACAGATAGTTTCTCTCAGTGGCTTGTTTAGACTTTCTAAGAACAAGAAAGCATAATCTCCACATTTTTCTAAAGATAGCAAGCTCAAAACAAATTCACAAAATTTCATGGAAATTTAGGCAGCTTTCTTCATTGAACAAAATGTCATATTCTTCATTGAATAAAACATCAATACATCAACAGGACGTCTTCTGTCCGAAGACATTCAGGAAAAAGAAAACATGAGAATCCTAAGCACTAGCAATACCATAAGCTAAAAATTCTACTCTGAAAAGTATCAGGAAATCTCAGAACCTTATATATTACTAAGCATCTTAAGCATTCGGGTATTGCTGGACTTTTGCATAAAAATGCAGAAGTGTTTCCCAATAAGTGTGTCTTAACTTAGTAAGGGTGATGTTATGAAGTGAAATTAAAGGATATAGTAAGAATCAACAGCTTTTCTGTACCAAAAATGTCTTTTCATGGAGCTTAGAACATCATGACCCTGGAACCACTGAGCTGCAATTTGAATCCAGATGTGCCTTGTTGCTCTGCAGCAACATGTATTTTGGAGAAATGTAGATGTGCTACTTATATTTAGTTTTCTTTAGTAGTAATTTTGAGACAGAGTAATATTGATTTTGTTTCATCTGCACAGAGCCTCGTCTAGAGGCTCCTACTGCCACAGCTTGAAAGCTTCAAATATTAAGCCTACATATACTCAAACTAGTTCATACTTATTACTACCACTGTCCCTTAGCCCAGGCAGTTCTTCCCGGCTTCTCTCCCCCAAAAAGTTTACAGAGAGCATGTCATATTGTCCCAATTCATCATCACATGCACGTGCAACACCATTCATAATTCGTCATCCCTCATTAGCATTAGACCCATCTCATATTTGCTTTTTTGGGTTTTGTTTGCTTCTTTGTTTTTATGGCTGCATCATGTTATCAGCTCAGCCACCCTTCAAGAGACCAGCATACCAAGTGAGTGGTATTCTGAAAAGGTTGGAAAATGGGTAAATGAAATACCTTATGGCTCCTTTGCTACTAAATCACACCTTCCCCTCCATCTCTAGTTCCTGCCACCGAGGCTGATGTCATTGATTCCCCCCTTTTTGCCTCCCTCTCCTGTCCTCCCCTGCAGAACATCTGCCTGTCTAGTTGCATGACCAACCCAGGGCTCCATCTCTCTCACTACTTGTCTCTCCCAGCTTATATTGTCTAAGGCACTAAATTACAATTCTTCCCTCTGCACAGATGGTTGGGCGATCCACTTAACAACCAAGATCAAAGGTCATTAACTCCTTTTGATACATATACCATTGAACCCGAATTAAGACTGATCTCTCAAAACTTAATACTGCTATGGTGATTGAAGCATTTGAACTCAGTAGTTCAACTGGAGGTGAAAATGTGTTTACGAGAAAGTAGCAGGCTGTAATGTTTTTAGCATTACAACAAAGTCAATTTGCAATGTGGCCAACATGCTGGAGAACTAGCAAAAAAAAAAAAAAAAAANAAAAAAAAAAAAAAAAAAAGTATTCTGCTGCTGCTGAGAGACCATGACACAATTTCTGGCATCCACTTTACTGTCCGGAATCCAAACTACAGTAGCAATAACACTTTACCAGACTCTCTTACAGGACATATTTAGGAAATGAATAATATTTGTTGAGCGCTGCTGCAGATATACTTGTAAATTGAGGAGTACAACACGTGGCACTCAGAAGAAAGCTTAGTCCAGCACACNACAAGGGCAGATCACAACTTAACTCAAAGAATCTGCCCTTTAAAAAAAAAAAAAAACACACACACAAAAAAAACCCAGTAGGATGAAGAGGAAAGAAATAAAACTGCACTGAGCATTCATGGGCCATGTGAGAGAACATTAACACTAATGCTGTGATTTCGACGGGTTTGATTCAGGAAACTGTCTTTCAGCAGGAAGGTAAGACTCTGAGATGCTTTTCAAACTTACACACTGGATGGCTCACTCTGTGCCTGTTGTCCTTCAAACAATCTCAGCCATCAACTGGTATTTCACTGTTGAAACAACTTTCTTGGCAGTAGTTTCACGCCGGAAAATGAAGTCAGCATCAAGCACAGAAAAAGTATTCTCTCTGCTGATATACTGAGTTATGAGTTAATCAGCTTAGTAACCATTCATCCTTTCTAATACCCTGAATTTTAGTTTCCCAACAACCCCTGTCAAAATGTATTTTACTGCTTGATGTATTTATTAACTCTGCCTGCGCTGCATAGTTAAAAACACCAAATCATGCTTTTTCTCTTCCCTCTGCAGAGAAACTGAGAGTCTAATACTGCAACGAGACCTCTGAAGTTCAAGAAGAGAGTGGGGTTTCATCTAGATTTTATCCAATCTAGTCAGAGACGCCTGACATACATTATCTTTTCCTCCAATCTACACAATCCAGCAAAGCCTAATACTTCACACGTATATCAAATATTACCTACTACAGACAAAAGAAAAAGTAAGTCGACTCATTTCAAAAGAAGTTTTGCATACGTACTTATCAAAAGGTACCCAGTAGAAGTCTTCTAAAATCTACCTCTGACTTTTCAACCACTGCTCCAACAATTTGATTGGAGGAGGCGTAACCAGTGTATTTAAATAATTAAGATTTCTTTGTCTTTCTGGTATTGTATAAACAGCATTAGACACATTTATGTCACAGCCTGAACAAAGATCTTTATCTCAAAGAAAAAGATATAACTATTCATTTGTCATGTCGACTTTCATGGCACACCATTACACCCCACAGTTCTTCCTGTCATCACCTTCTATCTTTGCAATAATAATTAAAAAAAACCAAAACAAAACCATAAACAAACTTTGAGTCTTTTGGTTCAAACTTTATTTGATCCAAAAAATATAATTTCATGCTATTCCCTATTTGTTACAAACATATAAAATAATTCCATTTAAGGTCATTTTAGTTTAACACATTTTGATGACCTGTAGACCACAAAGACTCCTATTCTTTTCCTTTTAGCAACATTAAGAGACACGGCTCTGTAAAGTCGACATTTGCAACTATAGGTTTAAACCACATACCACTCTTTGAGCCACTTCACAATTACAGAGCCTAAGTAAAATTTTAGAATAGTTTGTAGTTTAAAAAGCAGTTACAAACCATATGTTTTGAATTAGCTGGTGAGTGGGCCAGCAGTGTCATTTACCATACCTTATAATAAACTCTCCTTTGATTTTTAGGTTTTCATGAAAGAAGACGACATTCTCCTACCACAACAAACACAGAAATATTTACTGGAGTTCTCTTTTAGCTAAGACTTAACTATAGAAGCAATTTGAAATCGAAACGCCACCCACACCTAGCTCAGTAAGAAGGCTCTGCTTTTTTTATAGCACGGCTTTTTCAGCCGCATAGCTCCAGATGGCCAGACCTGTCACAAAGTCCTAACCCAAAAATTCTAACAAAGGGAAACAGCAAACAGGCCTCCAAGGGGGATTTCCAAAGGGATCCGGCAACTGTCAGCAGCACAACAGCATCTCTACGCTCTAACAAAACACCGGGGTCAGGAAGAGACAGGGGCAAGGTTCCCACCCACTCACCCCCGAAACGAGCATCAACTGCTAGCGCTTCATTTGGACACTGAAGATTGCACCCACAAGTACACCAGGGGTATTGCTCTTATTGTCATAAATTCAGTTCATGGGAACAGCTCTTCTACCACCTTTTTCCTTTTAGCCAAAATCACGAGGATCAGTATTTGCCAGCTATCAGTATTTCTTTCCACTATCATTTTAATTCTTCCTTTCATTTCCCTTAGCATTCTCAATTACCAGTAATTCATTAACACTATCTTAAACTCCCCTCAGTTGCTTTTCTCATGCACTAATAGAGTCAATTCCCTTCATCCCATCTTCACTGGTTCCGAGATCTTGGTCCCCATTTTAAAACATCTATTGCTTAATCTTGGCTTGCAACTGCCAACTCATTTGCTACTCTCAACGGAAATTAAGAAAACGTCTCTTCTTGACTGTTCCAATTCCTCGTGAAGCAGAGCCCTGGTACCACTTCAATTCAACTGTGTCTAAACACACTGGCAGGATACTAGAAGTCAGTGCTTATCAAAGACTATATACCATGCTGGTCTAAAAAGAACAGCAGTAAAATGTAAATTGTACATACATTTTTCATGTAAATGTTACATACAATGTAATTTATATTCATTCTTTCAAGTTTAATTAAGAGCATCATCTAAGTCCCTTCCTCCTCTTTCTTAATGCACAGAAGCGCTCAGTAACAGTGTAACAGCAAACAAATTATTTCCTCCTTTCACAGCATGCAGTGGGAAAACATCAGAATCACAGTTTATTTGGGTACAAAAATCCCTAATAACCTGAGCTAGGAACAGTGGAACCACATTTTATAAAGTGCTTTGAGGCTTTACGTTGTAAATCATCACCATTTGCTATATATGTTCTCCCCGCCCATTGAAGCTCAGTGGAAAATTCACCATTCAGGAAAAAACCCGTAAGAGATTATTTATAGTATTAGCTCATAGTGCAGAATCATTTAATCTAATTGCCCTAAGGATAAAAAGTGTACTCCCATTTTCCATAATTACAAACTGTCTCATGTTCAGCACTTTGACACACTCGAAAAGAAAAGGTTGATTAGCCTGCCACTGGAGTGAATAAAGTAACAGCTAAATTGATGGAGCATCGGCTAGGATAGACCTTCACAGGCAAGCAGCTGCTCTTTGAAAAATGCCCATCAGGAACAGAAATAAAACAAGTTTAAACACCAGGATAAAGAGGTGTGCTAAGACAGATGGAAAGCCTTTTCTCCTATTCATATTCTCCAATTTTATTTTCCTGGTGAGCACAGAAACCTGTTTTATCAACACTACTATGTGGCTAATATACACAGCAGAAGGGTACCTCCTGCTTACGCTTCCCCACTTTGTTAATTCACGTTGGCAACTGTGACATTACTAGATGCAGAATAAAGCCCAAAGCTGTGTAAATCAGCCCATTTGATTTGTGAGACACAGACGTAATTTATGGAAGGAAAGGGAGAGAGGGGAAGGGAGGAGGGAGAGGACAGACAAAGCCACTCTTGATTTTCAAGAGTAAAACACTTTAAAACACAGGCTAATATGAAGCCAGAGAGATTTATTTTCTCTTCCAGTAGACTAGGAATATAATATACCCTCCGATGCTCATATACACACTGCAGGTTTAGCAGAAGAGTTGATTCGGGCCAACATTCTGACATCTGGACAAAAAGAAAAAAACTTTCTTTCTGAAAATCTCGTCTTTCTCAGGATGAAGCAGATTTCAGATGTGTCCACTGGACTTCACCTCAAAAAACTCCCAGCAGAGAGTTCCAGCCAATGCTTCTTCCCCAAATACCGTGCCTGCACAACCTCACAGCTCACCACAGTCCCTGACCCTTTTCCCTTTTGTAGGATGGCACATATTTCCCCTCCAAGCAAGCGGGAGGCTTTATCAGTTTGGATCACTTCCTTTATGCTGACTGACAGTCCGGAAAAAAATGTAATTTTCTGAAAACCAACAGTGGTCTTTCCCCAGCACTGTACACAAAAGCCAAAAATGCAGCCTATGATTTTTTGCCTATTTCAACAACATCTAAGGCATCTCTTTGGAGCCGCACTTTAGTATGATGGAAAACAAGAAACACCTCTTACCAGGAGCCTATGACCCAGCTGTTGCGTTATTTCCCTTCAACTGGTGGAAAACATGATCTCTGAAGCCAAGGATGACCGTGCCACTTTCTAATCCAGACTACAAAATAAATTCTTCCTCTAAATTTTAGCAAACGCTATCAACCCCAGTAAGTGTGTCCGCATCACATTCAACAGCTCAGTCCTGTAAGCTGGCAGTGAAATACGCCCAGCAGACGGTCAGGAGAGTGACCTGGGCGTGGGTCCAAGGTTGGGTCCTCTGAAGTAATGTAATCTGGTGGCAGAGCGGAGCAGTGGGCAGAACTTTGGTGCTGCAGATAACCAAGCCAACAGGTCAGTCTCCTGCCCTGGTAACTTGTTAACCATGGAATGCCCACTCGGGCGTACCAAATTGAACTAACGTGGACCAGTGCCAGCTGTACACACTATAAACACCTGCAGCTGCAGACAAACAACAGGCATAACTCGTGACTTAGTTTGCCTGAAGAAGGGAATTAAAATAGTGAACTCTTATTTGGAGTGGGTTCCTGTTGTCAGCTGAAGTGAATATACACATAAGCCAAGGCCGGAGGGCAAGCAAGTATCTCCATGTCATGAGCTCTTCAGAAAAGCAGCTTGGCTTGGGTTCCCCCTTGACTAGTCCCATTTCTCGAAATTCGATCAGCCAGCTGGATGCCACATAACCACCACCTCCTCGCCCATACTAATACTCAGCCCACGGGTCTAGCATGAACAAGTAACTCCCATTTCCAAGGCACAGCACTAACCAGGTGAGTTCATAACCCGAACAGTCTCTCATCCCACGTACCGGGCTGCGTTACCCAAGGCAGCCAACCAGCTCCTACACCATCACACGGGAGGACACAGCTGGGCCTCTACCGACCTACAGCCAATCCGCCTGCTGTAATGGGCACTGCAAGGAATTTTAAGTTTCTTGGGGGGAAAAGGCATTTCTGTTTACAAAAATAATAATTTTACAGGGCTATGATATCCTTGAAGGGAACCACAGGAAGTGTTTTCTATTGTTTTATTAAAACAATATTTAATTACATATAGTTTATTTCCTAAAGAAAAATCAGCACTTGCACACTTGATTTAATGACTTCCTAAACCAGCCAACTCCTTACACTCGGTGGTTTTAATGCAAAAGTATATGCTGAACCTTTTTGGTAGCCGTATTTTGTGCCAGAAGCTCCATACTGTTCCTTGACCTGCCAGCCTGACTGCGCCAAACAAGCCTGCGGCCACCTGCAAGGGAAGCAGTTTCATGGCACACCAGAAATGCCGGTGGCGAGAGACAAGTTTCCCCATGGACCTTCTGAAGCTTTGCAGCCCCTGAGGTTGGGCTTGTAAAAATTAGGATTTATCCCATTAACGAACGCATTCCCCGGTTCAACTGAAGTAGCAAGGGGTCAGACAGCTGAACGGGACAGCAAGGGAAAAGAGGTGTAAACTGATTCTCCTTGCTTGGCTTCTGTCAGAGTTTAACTGAAGGACACAACATTTTTTAAAATCCCAGTTTATTCTTTCATCTACACGCTAGCAGGTTTGAATTGAACCTCTGACCTCTTGCATGTATTTGGAAATGAAGGGTTGGTGGGACAGGGAGGAAAAGGGCGAGCAAGGGAAAACAGTCAATTCCCTTTCTGCACTGAAATATCCAGACTCTCAATATTTTACAGAAAATTGAATTAGTTTCTGTACCTAATACAACACGTGTCTGAAAATTAGGGAAGTTAGCTGGTCAAACACACGTGTTCAGTTCGTATCAGCTTCGACCAAATTTTACATAAAAGAAATCTTTTTCTGCAGAACAAGCCGGGCTTTGAGCATGCTGCTGCGCCGTGTGAACAGCACACTAAAAGTAAACTCCAAATAAAAAGGTGATTCATCTTGATTTAGGTGGCTAAGTATAATACATATTACATCAAAATAAAACACTGAGAAACAATTATTCCTCATTTTTAAAACACTGATCATGGCTAAACACAGGTCCTTACAACTATCCATAGCTATTCCAGAAAAAACAGGCCTAGAGTACGGGTTAAGTGAAATACTTAGAAGACAATAATCCTATTAGAGGAACAATGATTATTATAACTTGGCTATTCCCATACAGATGGGAATATACTGTTAGTCACTTTTTTCCCCTTTTCATTTTTTTTTTTTAATAGGATGTATCTTTGGGCCTTAGAGTTTGAGCTTGTCCAAATCAGCGGCAGAGCCGCGATACCCCATGTAAAAATGCCAGCAACTTCTTGATCTCGCACAATCGGGCTGTACTGCTTACGGGGTTTTCCTGAGGCAGAGAAAAGGAGCGCGCTGCTCTTATGATTTCACATGGAAAAATGTTTAGCAAACAGGCAGTGTTCCATGCTGCTGCCGCCTCAAAAAACATACTCCTGCTTAGCAAAAAGAAAACTCCAGGTTTATTTGCAGCCCTAAGAAGCATCATCCTGAAGTCAAAAGTAACTCATTTCCTCCTGATACTGTAAGGGCAGAGATTTTGCAAGTCAAGTTTTGACTTCCACAATAAGCATGCTCATGCAGGGACATCTCTCACTGAAAATAATTTTACTGCATAAGTAACAATACTGTCTTAGACAAGCTTGCTCTACTCTGCTAAGAGGGGAATGAAAAATAAACTTATTCCCTTATTCTAAAGTAATTAAACGTGTTCCCGTACTCACGGGAAGATGAACAGTGAAGTGAGGTGCCCAGCTTCACATACTCACTTTGTAGAAAGGGGCATGCTTTCAAAGGTCTCATCTCACAGGACAACAGCATACTGTAGCACAACTAAACTCCAGTATGCTGCACATACCTAAGAGATACAGCGTCTCACATAAAAAGATGCATCTTGGAGTGACTTCATAGCTCTGCCTGGCGAGATGAGTGAAGAAAACATCAGCCATGCCTTAGTGCAACAGACTGCACGGGAAGGCAACACAACTTGCCACCAGAAAAAAGGCCGAGCACTCCACCAAATTCATATTACAATACTGGAGAAATCGGAGTATCATCACATCCTCATAGCTATTTGTGAGCTGAAGTTGCTGTTCATCAGATTTGCAATGTAGGTTCTGTAACGCAAAAGCTAGCACGCACCTGCCCACAAGTTTATCAGAGACAACAGTGACAAAACCGCAAATAAAAATAATTCAGTTATCCAGAAAACATCTGATGGGCAACTTCAACACTATGTAATTACATGGGTATGTTGCTGCTTTACTCGGAGGAGTTACTGAATGTTTTAACTTTGCATGTAACTTTTAAGTACTCTTAACAAACCAAGTAGTTTGTTAGGAAGTTAAAAAGCCTTACACAACTTCTTTTTTGACCCCCAGCTCTCCTTTCCAAATAAAGTACCACTCGTGAATCCCTGGACAGAGTAGGCACTAAAGCTTATCTGAGCTTCTGAGAGCTTGTTAGCTCAGGTACAACATCAAGCTAACGAGTCTATTCAGTCTATAAAATGGCATTTGCTCGAATTTGCACGTGGGATTTGTGGGTATGTATCCACAATTTGCTTTCCATGACTCGTCAAAGCAAGAAATTGAAAGCCTTCTTCAGATTGCTCAAACGCCAGGCTTCAGCCCAGCTCACGGGGACTATTTCCAGGGACAATGTGTTTCAACAACCACTTCCTTGGTTGGTCTGCTGATGCCCGAGGAGGACGTCAACTGCACACATCTTTTTTGTCCTGTGGATGCATCCTCTCTAAGAATCGTCTTGGAGCAATTATGACCAGTTACAGTTTGAACTCCATAAGGTTTAGCAAATAAAAATCACTTCTGTAGTATATAAAAGGAAACCGCGTACACAAGAAAAATGCAGATTTGAACTAATTTACTGAAATGACCACAATTAAACTGTCTTTGTAGTTCAGACCTTTGTTTGTACACCCCAGTGCCAGCTCTCTTATCTATTCAAAACATAAGTAGAAGACTATTCAGTGTGCTAGACAGTAAATATTAAGACTGTGTATTTCCTCATTCATAACATGAAAAAGTTTATCTTTAATAACCCAAACTATATTAACCATAATGTACCCAGAGTTGAAGAAATTGGAGCCTTTTGCATACAGTTGCCAATAAAGAGAGATTGAATGGAAAACATTCTGCCTCTAAAGGTGGTACAAAAGCTGGAATTCTACTGAAGTTTCTTTAAGGGTTTAAACATTAGCCTTGTTTACGCTGTATCTAAAATCACGACAAAGGCTCCTAGCATAGCAGATGGGCATTTTCTGGTGTGTTATAAATTGCTAAAAAAAAAAAGAAAAAAAAAGACAACCATTAAACACAATGAGACATTTCCAATGAAAGGACGACAGCTGTTCTTAATTGCAATTTGAAATCCCAGATCTTAAGAGAGTACCATGCTGCCAATTCAGGAAAGGCATAATGAAAATTCTGGTCCATGTACACACAATGCATAAAAAGGGATTTCTCTCATTTCTGACAGGGCCTCTACCTGCCCTCACTTCAGTCTGCCTTTAAGAATTGAAACATAGCAGTGTCTCCTTTTAAGTACTTCTAATTCTTTTCAGTGTGCAAAAAGTCCCAAAACTCTAATAAAAAGAAAAATTAAGATATCGGATCCTTTTTTAAACATCAAGTTACATTTAAAGCCACACGAAGTGTTCAAAAATGCTTCTTTTATTTCCGAGTCCCACCATAACATCAGTCAATTTTCTAATCGGAAGAACTTCATTTTGTTAAGCAGCACAAAAAGGGTAGTCAGTTCCAGCCTAGGCGTACAAACGAAGAGCTGGAAGGAGAACTATTTGAAATGTTGAGAAGAGACAAAGAGCAGTTATGTATTGACAAATGTGGAGAACTGCATTACAAAACTGAAAAATTACTGCAGGTCCTTTCCTTTATTGAATTAAGTGCTCACTTCATTCACAAAATTCAGTCACACTGAATGGATTCCCAAGCCTTTTGTGGGAATTAGAGGTTCTAATTTATGTGACAATGCAAATTAATTTAAAAAAATCTCAGCATTTTACGTCCTAAAAATATCAATGGCATAATACAAACGCTAGCCAGAATGTTCGAATTCCAGGAAAATGAGAGAAACGGGATCTGGCAAAAAAAGTTACCATTAGTTTAGACTACTGAAGCATTAACACACATCTCCAACTATCCAACATATATTAAGGCTTTTTTTTTTTTTAATTTTTTTAAAGTTATCTTTGCTCTAACAATCTAGCCAAACCCCAAACTTTTTTTTGCCTACAAATAAACACAGACTATAACGAATACACTCACATGCAAAAAAAAAAGAGAGATAGTCACAGATAACTAAAAACATTTGACTGTATTCCTGACATGACTGAAGTCAAATGTGAAAGCATGCTGTGTACAGAGGTACGAATAAATATTTGAAAACAGTTCTGAAAGCAAAGTTATTTTATTGAGGCTCTAAGCCAGCAGTTAATTCATGAAGGATGCCCCAAGATTATTTTCCTTTGTACACCATGACAGCAATTATAGAGTTACAGAAGCATCTGGAACAGATCTTGAGTTAAGTGTTTCCCTTACAAACTCACTATGTTTTAAGGGCACCCTATTGCATTTTTTTTTTTGCAAGCTTCTTCAAAAAGTCCACGGGCACATGAATGTTGGCTAGCACCACACACGGCTCTCCAAATGAGAAACTGATGGATGAGCAGGCTGTACTGGCGTCAGGTGGGTCCTGCCCAGAGAGGGGGACCTCTGGCAGCAGGACATCAGGACCTGTGACGGACAGTACTGCCAACTGGTATGGCTGTGGAGACCAAAATCGTTCGTGAGCCAGTGGATCTGGTGGTTTTGAACAATTTTGTCACGGCAGCATATGCTGCTGTAGCTTCTGAGAGACAGAGAGATGCTGGAGGGCGAGACCAGAGGCAGAATCCTCTCGGCCTCCTGAGGTATTCTGGGAGACGGTTTTGTCTTGATGCTTTTTATACCCTCTATAGACTATATATATTCCTTCCTAGCCTAGGAAGTCTTCAAATGCCACAACGGCACAAAAAACCACCTGGACTCCACGCTGCCGGACCGCCTGATGTCTGGGCAAGCCGATGTGCAGACAGCTCTGGCACCTCCACCCCACCTGCGCTACGGCTCTGCAGCTACACACAGCATCGTACGTCCTCATGTTGGAAATCCTGTCTCCTAGACACTTACAGAAGAATGACAGCACCAGTGCCATAGAAAAAGAATTTAAAGGGCCTTTTCATTTCTTAATTTAGCCAGCGCTACTGAGAGGACCGACGGAAAGGTTCATTCCAGTGAACTTTGGAATCCAGTCTAAATGTCACTCCAGACCATTTAAAAATTAAAATAAAGCACAACATTCATCTATACTCTGCTTTTCCAGGCCGTTTATATTTCTTGGGTGTTGGGTGCATTTTTTGAGCCTCCTTACAACTGCACGTCCTGCTATAAATCAGTTCCTGTATTATGCATTATTACAACATTTCATGCAATCTAATACCAGCGGCAAACAAGCAACTACTGTTCTTGTCAATAAGACTATATTCACCTCTGAAGCACTGGGGTGACATGGCTGCATTACGTGCTATCCAAACCAACTAAAATGGCCCTGCTCAAATTTCAGGAAAAAGCTAAATTTATTGTTGCATGCGAGAGAAACCTTGTTTTATACCCTAAGCCTTCAGGTTCACCAATCACTTCCAAAATGCTCTTCAGAGAATCAGATGGCCATTTCTATACGGCCACATCACAACTGCCTTCCGCAAAACTCTGTTTTCTCAGAAGGACTTCTGTGGTCTCCTACCAACTGTAAAATTTAGGAAACTGAGCATCCCATGGGTGGTGGTGTGCCAGCAGCCTGCAACAGAGGCGGCTCTTCTCAAGCATGAAGTCCTTCTGACTCTTGAAGCAAGTGTGATGCTTCATCCCCTTTTAATCTATACACTTGAGGGATTTACATTCATGGATACACCACATCCGGTACTCTCTCACTATAGAGGTTAAGAGACTAATAAGCCTGACCCCTTCTAAAATAAGACTTCAATATTCTCTGTAGGGGTTTTTTTCCACCTTCTTCTTTCAATACATTCCTCGCATGGGTTTAACAATCAGGTACGGACAGTCCTTTCTAATTGCTATTTATGATTTCTGTCAGCCATAGATGTATGTTCCCTCCCTGCCCAGCGGTTAATTTTGCCAACTAACCTCTGAAGTGATCATCTTCCCTCGACTATAAATCTCTTCTAAAAGAGGCACTGAGCTGGGCCACATGAACAAATGCAGAGACAGTCTCTGGACAAGTTGGGAATTAACAGGAATACGAAAAAAAGATCTGTAAAAAGGGGATACTGCAAGGTACACCCCCCAAAAAAATCAAAATGAAAGCAAATGAAGATGAGGAAAGGACAAACTGAAAAGGAAATATTAAACATACTGGGGCAATGAATGACACTAAACTATGGCACAGGCTCTCACCCCACCATCTCCTTCTTCAACAAATAAAGATAGCTACTGTGTATCTTAAAATTCTGCTACCCATGGGGAAAAGCTTAATTTTACATATAGGCAAAAACTATTCTTCACAGCTGGGACTTTATCGTGCCCTTCAGACAAAAATATTTGCTTTAAATCAAGGAGGAAAAAGAGTTACTGTAACCTTGGTGTTTCTGAAGACATGCAATCCTGGAATACCAAAAAAAAAAAAAAAAGCCAGAAGCAAAAATACAACTTCTATATTCACTGCTTACATTGGCTCAAAACTTGAAAAGGAAACAGCATATTTCATCTATTGTCAGAGTAATTGCAGATATTCACAGGATAATGATTTGTCCCAATAATTATTAATATGCTGATCATTGAAATGGGGAACATTAATAAGTTCCTCATTCTTGCATTTTAATAGGCATCAGGTTAATATCTTTGTGCTTGAATCCTATATAAAGGCAAGCTGGTTTTCAGGAGCTGCCTACAAGAGTTTAAGTCTCTCTAAATTTGAAAGCTTTCAATGTAAAACTATTGTCTCTTCAGAAATATTTGACTTAAAAGAACTGATAACAAGTCAATCAAAAAAACGGCAAAATTGCCTAACTGGAATTCAATAGATGTCTGATAAAAGCCTTCTCCAGACATTCTCCTGCTCTCCCAGGTATTCACCATAAATACTTCCGTGTACAGCTAAAAAAAAAGCACGTTGACTGTGACCTCCTATTTGCTTGCAGCTTGCTGTTAGCAGTACAGTTGCCACTTTCTGTTTCGTCCCTCAACTTAAAATAATCTGTGATTCCTCTAAAGCGAGCAGGTAAGGCTTTTCAGAGCATGAAGGGCAGCAAAAAGCCACATGCCATGCTACCTCCCAGAGATGGAGAGCTGCTAGTAGCCAGGAGCCAATGTTAAGATAGAAAATGCAAGAGAGCACCTACTCTGCAGCCCCTTAAAGCAGATCTCTTACCGGTAGGAAAGTGAAATGGCATGGTGGTTACAAATAAATGATGCGATAAGCTATTTATTTCCTATTGCCTTCACTTTGAAGATGCCAGCAGTGGCCTTTGTCACTGATAGGAGTCAATGTAAATTAGCAAGGCAGACAGCTTGGTTCTCTCTCATGTGTAGGTTACTCACAAGGTAAGCAGAACAGCAATTACATCAACTGAAATAGTAATTACATCAACTAAAAGAGCAGAACATAAGTGTAAGGACTGCACAAATCAAGCAGCAAACTGTTTGAACACTGAAATATCATACTCTGCCCTGTCAAGTCAGAGACAAGTTTGATCCTGCCTTGCAGATAAAGACAAAACCAGCAAGATTAACAAAACATTGGGAAAAAAAAAAACCCCAACAATTAAAAAGCTTGGTAAACTTCCTATTACAGCTATGCAAATAGCCACAGACTATGAAAACAAGCATTCAGGAGGCCTAGAAAAGTAACACTTTATTACATGGTGCCACAACAACAGTGGTGTATTTAGAGAGGAATGGACTGTTAAAGTAAAATCTCTTTGATCAAATTTTATCAGGTATAACACTATGCAAAATCATCTGACCAGAAACTGTCCCCAGGAACTCATTTTGGCTGCCCATTCACAATGTTTCCATGGCCTTACTCCACAGTTTCCAAAGANAAAAAAAAAAAAAAAAAAAAAAAAAACAACAAACCCACACCCAAAGCCTGCAATTAAGTATTAACTAGCGTCACTGAAAGCGTCAGTCACTCTCGCAGACGCTCTTGAGGAAACATAGAGCAGATGACTAGGTGTTCCCTCCCTTGTCTTTCAGATTAAGGCTAAGAAAACATGTGAACAGATTTTTCACTCCCATGGGTATATGTTTCCTTCAATGACCATATATGGAAAAAAAATCTCTAGGTATGGATTTCCTTCATGTCATTATACACTTCTCTCTCTTTTCCCTTCTGTTTTCATTTGCTCACCAAGCCTGCTATTTTATTGAGACTGTTGGCTTTCTCAAGCACATCCTCCCTATACCAATCCATCGCATCCAAACACTTGCACACAACTCAAGCATAGACAGAAAGTCATACAAAACTACTGGAAAATAAGCAAAACACGATTTAGACTTGTTTCCCAGGAGCTCCCACACAGAGCCGGAGCTCAGGGAATGTCCCATGGCAGCCTGCTCCAGAGACGCTGGCGCTTAAAACCTGTGATTCCCAAACCTGAAGGTTCTCTTCAAAATGACAGATCTTGGAGAATATGAGCTACCATGTGAACAGGTGACAGCATGTCTATTTCCGACAGAAGAGTGTTGGTGCCATACAGACTTGGTTTCCATAGGAATCTCAAACCAAACCACTGCTAGGAATTTTTTGCAATAAATTGTTTGCATTTTTCTAGCTAGCGCTAGTAACAAAGTTAGATTGATTATTTGTAAAAGGAGATGCTGAAATAAAAAACACACTATATATCATTTTATTTCTAGACATACTTTCTAGGTCATAGGCATTAGTATCCTTATAAACGGTCAAGAGTTTTGCTTTGCTCAAGATTATGCAATAGGAAACAAAAGTCTTTTCCCAAACCACACATAAAAGGTATAGTGGGCTTACCCACAATCAATTCTTCTGAAGAGGCCATGGCTCAACGGACATTTACACATCAAAGAAAAATAAGTATGTACATCTCCACAAATCAATGTGGGGTTTTTTACCCCCACGTCAGAAGAAATACCACGAATTGCAATTTGTCTCACAGCACCTCTTCATTAAAGTTCCTCAGCAGCTAAAAAAAAGCCACCTTGAAGATTGCAAGGTCTCTGGAAGCATAGCAACCTCCCCAGATACGCCTGAACCCTGCTTTTAACAGTGGCCTCCTACTCCCAAGACCAGTTAACCCTAGAATTAGCTGCAAGCTCCAAGGCTGGGATGATGCCACCTCTGTCCTAAACCCAGTTCTTGGCCTGTACTGACCAGCGTGGCAGGCAAGCACCCTGTTGGTGATCAGTCTAGGCTGGGCTGCCACAGGACCATATGGTCACCCTGGAAGCTCACCTCATGGTCTATTAACCACCATTCAAGTACCAGCTCTATGTTCACAGAGTGCACAAGTGGACTGGCATCAATCCTTAGGCTACAGCACAAGGTACTATATATTAAAGGGGATGAAAAGTTGTTTAGGCTTGTCAGAGATGGCACAAGGCAGCCTACACAGCCCTTATTTTAGACACCTCCAGTATTTTAATAGTATCTTTTAAAGGTGGCGAGAAGTTTACCAGTTTCAGCAGAGACAAAAGTGACTCTCCAGATTCTGCAGTTCTCATAAGCATCTAAAGACAGGTGGGAAGGGAAGCAAGGTCACCAGAAAGTAAGATCATTTTACATTTCTACTGTTTGAAAAGACACTGTAAAAAACTGAAAAAAACCCCACTTTATCTGTAAAAGAAACCATAACAAAGATTATTTCATAATCCTGTATTTTTAGAGATATGTTGTCTACTTAGCAGGTGTCAAAAGAAAAAAATTTCATACAGAAGGAATACCAAATAAAGAAAACTTGTGGAGAGATCATATCTGTCGAAGACAAATTACACTTTTCATGACTTGGCACTCTATCCAAACTTGCAAGAAAAATCTATTACTATCACACAGTCGAGATCTCCTGACATAAGTTAAAATTCAACATTTTCTCACTTCAAACTACTGCTATTAAACTGGATTTCTAGTGTTTCGACTCCAAAAGTTCTTCCTCTGAGATGGCAGCCTGACCATACAATTGACAATACAATTTTTGTCATTAGTGATGAATGATGTTTATGAAATGTTTTTCTCCCAAGTTAAGGCTCTCACAATACACACAAGAGTGAGTGTAGACCGTTTCTATTCTGGAAAACCATCTCTCAAGAGAGATGGAAAAATGTGGAGATCAATATATTACTATACACTTCATTCAACACGTAACCAAGTACATAGTACTGACTTTCAGAATGTCAGACAAACTGTAACTCCCAGATTTTATTTTTAAAATTCTGCATCATATGACAGCAAATTTTATGCAGCTGAACAAAGTTAGCAGAGCAGAAAGTTCTTTTAGCAAGCAACTGTGTTAATTTAGCAAGCAATTGTGCTTACTAAACAAAATTGTGAAGAAAGAAAACCTGAGCATAGCCAGAGTTCAGATCCAAGAGGGCCAAGAACTACCAGAAGCTTATTCCATCTGATTAATTGGCTGTTTGCATTTCAGCCAACGTATGTGGAATAGTTACAAGATGAAGTGGGAGGGCAAAAAATTAATCAGAACAAAATAAATTCCAGAACTCTTTCCATACATAATTTCCTTTTAACCTAAAAGCTATCACTGAAGGAAGATGTATAAATTTATGACCATGTTTAGGCACTCATCCAATCGCTGATCACTCAAGTCAGTCTCCTGACTATGTGACTGCAAAGTCAGGTGGCAACCTCATGCTGGAAACACTTCTCTATCCCAGCATCATGCAGAGAAGAGGAATAACTGGCTTTAAGCTCTCCACTATGATGTCTAACAAGATAAAATGATTACCACAACATAAAGACCCTGAAGACAAGATACCTCATTTTCAGCCGTACCACCCACACCTGCCTTCAAAATTTTGTCCTATTATGGACAGGGCTTAACCATGTTCCATTACCCTCAATAATTCTGACCGGGCCCAAATAATAGGGGTCGCATCTGTTCTCTATGACCTCAACACAAGGCCTTTGACTTCTTTGCAATGTGCACCCTTGTAAAGGAATTACAGAAGGTGAATGAAAGTCAGAATAAGAGATTATACCTACTTCCCAGCCTTCTATTCCTAAATTTAGACTTAAAATTTACATCATATGCAAATCTTATTTTGCAATATTGTATGTCTGTGTATATGCTGTATATTTTAGCCTTAGAATCTGCATTGTGTATTTATGGTACTCTGACTGCCATTTTAGAATGGGCTTATTTTCACCCAGCACAGAGGAGAGGAGACCATGCTTTTATTTTCCTGCATTAACCATTCAGGCATATCCAATATGTTTCTGCACTCACCATGAGGGTTTCTTCATTTTTTGCATTGTGTAAAGAGAAATTAAGAGTTTCAGATATTAAAATTAACACTATATGACTCAAACATTTTTAACACCTAGAGGCTTTCACAAGGCAATCTGGACTTTGAAAGAAACAGATTTCCTCAAAAACAGACTACTTATTTTACAATGCAGTAATAAAGGCATTGCTAACAATTACAGGAAAATGTTCTCAAATGCACATACCAGGATCGAAATACATGAAACAGAAAGAGTAACTCATCTTGACTTCTCTTTAAAATAAGGATGAACTAATAAAAATTAATTTTGGAGGAGTGGTGGTGTGATTTTTGTTTTGTTTGCTTTAATCAACACAGACCTTTCAATGAGAGGCACAGCCGGTACCATCTGTTTCAGGACAGAATGAAAACTAAAACTGCTTCATTGTACTTACATGTGAGGACTGAGTTCATAAAAGTTTCGGTTTCTGTATTCTTCCACTTTCTCTGGAGTATAAATGGGTAGAGATCTGTAAGGGTTTATTGATATCACCACGCTGCCAATGTATGTCTGTTGAAAGAAAACAAAAAAAAAAATACTATGGATTTTTCTTTTTAACATACTTTTGCTGCTTATATATTATTCAGCCATTTAAAACTTATGCAAAAACAAACACAAAGCCTAATTGTAGCAATGAGGAAGTATGTACATACCCTCTGAAACACCTTTTAGATCTCTCCCAGCAATCACTGTTGGGTACCAAGTTGCTATTTCTACATAACTGAAAGTTTCTTATGAGTGTTTTTTAAAAGAAAGCCCAATCGTACAGTATTTCTGTGACTAATTCAGTTGGGGGAGGGAAAGCTAAAAGGACACAGATGTTCACAAAGAACTGACTCCATCCACATGGCAAATGTCACAAGAGCTTTGCTGCAGCCCTTGTGCACTCATACATAAGCACGTAAAGGCAAAGCCGGAGTTGGACTGTTCTCCCTCACCTGAGGAAGAGCTTCACGCCATCTCTTCAAAGCCTCAGGCACAGAAAAGCTTCACAGGGGAGAAACCTGTGAAAACCTAACAGGTTTCTATCAATGGAGTGATTTACTGTCAGGATTCAAGTCAGCCGAAGTCCTGCCGTGGTTCCTCAGCAGACATGAAGCGTAATTTTTATTTCCAGATTCTAAAGATACTTGCCATTACCCTTGGAAAGCAGATGGAGTAATACGTTGTTTTACTTTGTTAGGTCCCATTCACTGCCAAGCTGAATAAATACACTATACACCCCGATAACCATGTCGGCGCATGACACAACTAACCTTCATCAAGCCTACTGCCGGATGCCCCGCAGCCCTCTACACCTCCCTCCAGCTGCAAGGGCTGCATTCAAATACACCCGCGTGGCAAGAAATGCCACAACCCCATCCCACCCTGCCTGCAGATACTGATCAAAGATTAATTAAACCCCAAGCGTATCTCTTTCCACAACCATGAAATAAATAAATCACACCTGGTGAAACACAGTCTTCCAATAACCGGGGACTCCCTGGGAGGTATAAAGGCTGTACACAAAAGCCATAGGTTATTGTTATTTGGATTATACCTGCTAGTATCTAATGAAGAAAAACAATGGTTTTTACATAGATGCATGATTTTAAATGGCTCCTTCCCTATGACACCTTAGCACCTCCAGATCACAATTTGGATTTATCCCCATAATTTTTCCTTACAGGGAAGTGCTATAATATGCATTTTTAAATGGGAACAGAGGCACAAGGAGCCAGAGTTACTCACCAACAGGTTCAGCAGAGCATTGAATTACCTCCAGATCTGCAGTCACAAATTAACAATACTAAGTGCTGCAATGCTTCCCTATCTTTCACATCTAAAGTAATTTTCTGCTAAATACTACACAAATTTCATCCTAAGCAGAAAGCTAGGAGAGCAAAATTTCCCATCTTCCACCGCATGCATACACATAGGCTAGTTGTGAACTCACGTGGCATTTTCTGTCCCGTTTAAAATAGAGTTGAAGAAAATAGACCGCAGTGATAAAACAAGTAGTATGAGGGTTCCAGAGACTCTCATGGCTCATCCTTGCAGTGTTTACTGCCCACAGGATGAAAGGGACACAGCCACTGCTGACAACTTGTCGTACAACTGCTGCTACGATGAAACACAATACTTCACTAATTGGGCTCAAGACTTACCATTTCTAAACAACGCATACTTTCTCCTCTCCTTTGGAACTGGCCAGAAACCTTCTGCAAAACATTTCACCCCATGCATCCGAGCCCAGAACAGACCAAATACCCTAGAAACAGGCTGGTATCACACCAAGAGCCCATGCAGAGTGTTGTAGGGGAAGAGAGCCTGAAGGCGCGTCGCATCTTGGCAGCCAGGCTGCAACTAGAAAGAGGGACCACTCCGATCTGCCTCGCACCACAACCTGGGAGGGAAGCACCCCCAAAGGCATTCAGATACAGACTGCTGAGAAAATCCCGAGGTAATTGAGATTTTTACTGCTTTCAAACACACGCCGCAGTGTGTGCTTATGTATATTTTCTCCAAATAAAAAAAAAAATGTTCTAGATTTGTGATCATCCTCCCTCTAAGGAGGAAAGTGTTTTCCATCTATGGCCAATCTCTTTGGCTGAACACGAAGAAAATGCAAAAATTGCCTTTCTACAGTGTTTACTTTGCTCTCTCAACACATGGGGCCCTTGGCAATTTGCAAACCTACAGATTCTTGGCTAGAATAACAGATACCCAAGAGTAAGCAGCCTTCTAGTCTTCACAAGTGCATGAATACCCCAGTTAGGACTCTTTCCTGATAAAACATTAATATGTTAACTCATTTCCTGCTAAATCTTAAGAATTTGTGAATTCAGCCTGTTGTAAAAAAATCAGTGCTGGAAAGTATTGGCAGAAGAGATGAAGGCCAGATCTTGACGATTATATTTTGAAACAGGAATTCTTTGAAACTTGAAGACTTACCTTTTTCAGCTATTCTGCTACCATAATAGCATACAATTTAATTGCTAAGTTCCTTGAAGTATCCTGAGATGCCAAGGTACACAAAGATGAGTCACAGTGAAAACTTTGATTTTTAATTTTGAATTCAAATGAGATTTATTTAGAACCATCTCTTCATAGCTAAGTATCGCTTAGATGATGTATTTTGGGAATTCAAGCCAGCTGTTTATTGTCAGACATGAACAAATACAGACCATTTCCTAAAATACCAATATTTCAAAAGGTCAAATGATTATATAGAAACAAAGACATACTCATACCCATTTTAAACACCAAGCCAAAGCATGCCAAGAAATTGTTGGTCTTGCTGCAAAGCTACTTACAAGAACTAACACATTTCTTCTTCTAAAAATGCCAATATCTCAAAGCTGATGCCTAATAGCTACTTGCTACTGATGGTCTGTGAGATTCCATGTAACAGGGATAAACAGATCCAGAAAATAGCTTTCCCACATAACATCTGCCTTCCCACCAGAACTCTATTATAAACAAACAAAATAAATGCTTAAATCCTTGAGCAAGCTACAAGCACAGAAACATTCCAGTGCTGAAAGCAGAACACCCAAGAATAGTGGGAGACCATACCGTGGCACCCCAGGGACTAAAGAGATCCTTCATTTTCCCTGTTTAAGGAAAAAAATGAAACCCCAGAGGAATGGCCTTGTGATGATGAACACACAGAATGCAGTCAGAAGATTTGATTTCTTTCTTGGCTTTGACATGGTCTCGTTAGGCAAGTTTGGACAAGATCCGCTATCTCCTCAAGTTTTGCTAACTAGAGACTCTTGGTAATACTCCTTCCTCCAAATTTCTACTTTATTGCACTAACTCACAAAGGCAAATTCTGCCTCCTTGGTGTGTTTGTCCAGAACCCAAGCCAAAAGGACTCTTACTCATCATTTATCAGTGCGTCTGTCATGTATCACAGCAACACTGTAATGGGCTAACATTTCACCTGCAGAAAAGAGCATTCAAATTTCTATCTGGTCAAATGACAACACATTCTGCATTCTCCACCAAAACTACGCATACAACCCATTCCTGCTCAGTAAAGGGTTTAACACCCCAAGCAGGAAGACAATTCTAAATCACAATTCAACAGGAAAAGCTGATAATATTTGTTACACATCACTTATAAGTACCATTGGAGATGCAATGACCAAGATGCTCTGATGCCTGATTTTCTCCCCCTAGGACTGAAAGGCGATGCAATCACTTGGGGCAAGGTATTAGTGCTACTTCAAGCTTGCATGCACCTTGCAAGACCTTGTGTGCCTGCCCTAAGAAGCTTTAAGACCAGCTTACGAAGAGGCCTGAAACAGCAAGACAATGTGAGGCTCCTGTTGCTTGGCAGAAACTACAAAGCAGCAGCCTCTTCTCAGCCAAGGGCTGGGGAAAGCTCTTGCTAGAAACTGGCAAACTGCCTGAAACACCTGTGGACCTTTTCAGCCAAGAGGTTGCAAAAACCTTAGAGAGAGCCCGGCAGAAGGTCTCAACACACCTCTGCAGTCAGGACACACAAGCACCGCGGTGAAATCTGAATCCCAGGGAAGAGGCGGTACAGGCCAGTTGGAGAAGGGGAGCTTTTAGAAGACCACTAGTAAGTAGAGCTTATGGGAGAACATTTCACGCCGTGGGATACGGTATATTAATAAAGCTATTTTTCCTCCTGGCAAAGTTAGTGTTGCAATACCCCAAGGGCCCAGAAGTGAGAAGATTGCAGCTGCAGAAGCCAGGGAATGTTACTGACAGCAGTTGAGGCTGTAGCACAGGAGCTGCAGAGCTGGGGCTATCGTAACAGCCTGCTTCATGTCTTTAAAAGCTCTTCTGGATCTGCGGCACCCTCTGCAAAGCAACCTTTTGCAGAGTTTTAAATCATTAAGCATCTACACAGATTTACTGCAAACCATCTGGAAGTGTACTCTACATCACTTTTGTCAGCTCTTAAAAACAAACCCACTCCTTCTTACCCAGCCTGTAACGCTTCAGAAAAATTGCTGCTGCACGTAAGTCACACCTGCTGTAAAAAGCCCAACTGCTAATTGTACCCTGCAGGTGTACTAAATTCCCAGGGCCCAATAAGGTTGCTCTATTTACTTATTTCTTAAACGCTGGAGCACCGCAATAGAAAATAAAGAACTTCCAGTAAACAAAGATTGCTAGTGTGGATTCTGATTCTTCCATTCAGGCAGACCGATTTTAATACTCCGGATAGGCATAATGCACATTTCTTTCGTATTGATCGTGCTCGAGTGTACTGGGTTCCTGTGGCTTTGAACAGTTTCGGATCACACCCCTAAAACAATTCATTGAAATGAGAGATACTAAAATAAGATCAAAGAGAAGCATGACTAGATTTTATTGGAACAAATCCAGGACCAAGGTTTGGGTTTTCTTTGCGAGGGGGAGGGCTGCGTTTTGTTTTTCTGTTTTTTTTTTAATGTGACATACGCAAAAGTACACTTCTAATATAATACTTATTTTCATTTTTATTTGCCTGAACTACTGCGGTTCTGGATCTTGCCAGCTCGTAAGCGCATGTGCCGCTGCATGCTCAGCATAGCTGAGGCCAAGGAGACGGCAGACACAGAGGAAGCCTGTACTTACATGTTCTCAGTTTTCTGAACTGCCTCAAACCCAAAGAGTACCTGGCAAATTTAACACTGCAACATTACTCCACAATGAAGTTCCTCATTTTAATAAACATTAGCAACTAGATCAGTACCTTACTAAAATATCATCTATTATTTGAACAACCATGCTGTGTGCTCAAATTTGTTTTTCATTGTGGTTGGCCGCAATAAAACAGCTAAATGCACCCTGCTTCTTGGTCCATTGTGTTTTCTCAGGTTGGAAACACTCGCAAAGTTGCAAGACACTGTATTTGAAAAGAATAAGGAAAAGAGTAACGTCAAGACTAAAAGCAAAACCACCTTAGACCGTTACTGTTTCCGGCGCTTTGATTTACTGTATTACTGTGTGTAGCAATGTAGGTGTTTGTATCATTTGGTGGAGAGGGATGGGCTGGGTACTTGAAAAACACAAACAAACAAACTAGGATTTCATCCTGCAATACTCCAGGGTTTACCTGCACTGTTTCATGACAGCACGTACAAAATAAACCCCACCTGTCATCCAAGCTGTGCAGCTGCACTTTGCATTGAGCCAATGCTGGGCTAACACTCCTCGTGCTTCACTGAGCTGGGAGCAAGAGCTGAGCCTCCAGGTACCATGTGCAGGCAGCCACGCAGGCGAAACGCAACCCCCAGGAGCCCAAAGAGCAATGAGCAAGTGGAAAGAACAGGAATTACCAAAGTTTCCGCAAACAAGAGCTTCTGTGTGGATTTTCCCATATCCAGTAAGGGCTGGACTCGCACAGCATCACACGGCACTGATCCTTAGCAAAAGAAACTTCTGTGTTTTGACTCCTCTCAGTGTTTCCCAGCAAATACACCATCTCTACAAAGCTCCTGATCAGTTCTAAAGAGGTCACAATAACCAGTGAATTGCCACAGGTAAGAAAGCCTGTCCACCCCCCCGCAGCAGAAAGGAAGCCAAGGCTAAAAACTTATTTTTCCAAAAGCTAGTCTGCAGTAAACTGAAAATACAAACCAGGCTCTCATAGCTAGTCTTTCTCTCCCTCCAAGAATATATGCATATATATATATATATACACACATGGAAAAACCTCTCCTTCTCCTTGATACCATTTTTCACTGTAGTTTGGATGGAGTCCTTTCTAATTAAGTTTGTATGAGTGAAGAAACAGAATACTGGATTTCTGAACAAACACAGCATATTCCCCGTGATGATTAAAACTCTCTTGCTCAAGACCGCTGTCCTGGACATAGCATTTTAGCCCCAGAAATATAGTGGACAAAGTCTGCATGTTGTAATAGAAAAAAAACCGGTCCTGGTAAGCTATTATATATGTGCTTAATGCAGTTATTAATCATGATAGGTAACCTTGTAAAACCTGGACAGAACAGTAAAAACTTAACAGAAGAAAACTACGTAGACGAGTACAGGATGACTTCCTGAAATTGGGAAGGAAAAAAAAAATCAAGCAAAAGAAGAAACCGAGACAACAGCATCCACAGTTCAAGCAAAACCATATTGCTAGAGGAGACAGAATTTGGCATTAGTATGTATCACAATCACATACCAAATATGTTGATGGTTGATATAATGACTCAAGAAACAAAGCTCAAACAGGTAACACAAAGGCAGAAGCACACATCTATATCCTAAACCAAACAATCGTGACACAGGCAACCTATGTCAAAGAGGATAACACCACTGCTAAAATATTCTTCAATACAGGCTTGATCCTGCAAGTCACTGTGCAAACAGAGCTATGGGTAACCCACACTGGCCAGGATCAAGCTCTTAATCGTACTGCAACCTGGTTTAGATCTGAGCCCTGAAGTAAGAGCAGAGCCAGAGAAAGACACCCACATGGCAAGTTGACGCGAGTACTTAAAGGGGATGCATGTGTACAGATTATCAGATTTCTCTTCCAAGTTTCTTGAGGGCACAGAAATCTCTCCGATGCTCAGTGAATATCTCTGCTAACCTCATGATCATTATGACAGACTCTAATGTTATTATTAACGAACCAGATTAACCATCTCAGCCATCCGCCTCTCTGACTACATTGGGATGTTTTTATACAAACAAACAGAATTCCTACACAGGATGCAATTACAGATGAAACATGTAAAGTAAGTGATGAGGAAGTCAACCCAAAGGAGAGATGAGAAATTTTACGGAGATCATTTAAATACCCCAGAACATCAGTGCTTGCTCACTTTTGAGAAGATAAAGACTTGTTTTCGTAACCAAACAGTAGCTGGAGATTGGATAGTGCCTGTGCCAAGAAACCATTGGTGAAAACATTAGCGAGAGCACTCATTCCAAAATGTTTCATTATTTCTGTATGAATAAAACGTGGGGGGGGACGCCTCCTGCCATGCTGCAGCCAATGCTAAGCTATGGTTCTTCAGGGTGAAAACCATGTTTTTACAGTTCTTGGATGCTTTTGCTTCTATTTCTGCTATTTGCCAATCTTCCATTAATCTTCCTTTTGTGTTTTTATTTCATATAACATGCGCTGAAACCACTAGTAAATGCCCAAAATGTCATCATCACCTTAGTGAAGAAATACACAGCATTTCGTGGCACAGCCAACACTGTAACAGTCCCTGGGGCCCAATAGGAGGCACTTCCTACACCACCTCCTCTCTTTTTTCAGTGTCACATCAGAGGCAAAATAGAAAGAACGTGTAGGGGAAGGAGAAGACCCCTACACACAGCCCACAACAGACATGTAATTTTCTGTGATCCTTATTAATGTTTTCTTACTCCCTTATGCAGATATTGCATACGGCCCTACAAACAAGTGCCTCAAAGGCGATGCTCAGCATGGTGGGAGCTGTACAAAATGGAAAGGAAACAAAGCACTGCCTTGAGATAAGTAACTCTCCTCCCACAAAGCACTTCAAGGTAAAAAGCAACCGACCTGCTGGCTGCAAAAAATCTTTACTCCTGACTCCAGGCAAGTTATAAAGTTTGTTTTACCAGAGAGGGCTGATGCGAAGGGCCAGAGGACCAACAGGATTTCTACGCAGATAACAAGCAAAGCAAGATTTACAGGCAGGCAGAGTAATTCTTACACCACAAGCTATCACAGGAAAAGATGTGCCTTGGGCACACAAGCCCTTCTTCACATCTGAAGGAGAAGCAGCAGGCTTCAAGGTCCTAGCCCATGGCAGCTGCAACAATATTATTACTACAACTCAATAGCTTCCCTCAAAGAGGGAAACTGTTGAGGCACTGATGGGAAAAATTGCTCAAACCGATGCAGGCATCCCCCCAGGGAGGAAGAGAAGGAGATCTGAGGAAACTCAGGTCCCCTGGGCTCCCATCACAGGCGGATGGATGGCTGCTCTGCTCCGGCTCCCAAACCACCCTGCCTTTAAGAAATGACAGTCACCACACCTGCCACCCCTCAAACTCCCAAAGGAAGACAACCAGTCCGAGCTGGACTCACTGGATAAACACAAGTAAATACATCAAGATACAAGAGAGCAGGGGGATAGACTCTTCTGCGTGTTGCTGCAGGAGCAGCAAAGGCACAGACCTGTTACCGACAGGCATGCACGCAGCTCGGACGTACCTGAAACCACAGGGGACAACCACCCTCTTCAAAACCTAACAAAGACTCTATCTGGCCTCAAAACCAACATACTAAAGACCAACATGATCACACTGACATCAGAAGGTAATGAAACTGAGAGTAAAATTGAACTTCAACAACGACTCGATCATATTAAAATGCAGATTTTCCCAGCAAGCTGCATTTACATATCCCAATACCACAAAACTCTGTTCTTTACAACAGAGTTATATAGAGGGACGGTCACACAATGCCAAGTGCAGACCAAGACAATTGGTGTCATTCACATAGTTCTGTCCTCCACCCTCTTCTTCCAAATGCAGCATCTGGAATACCAGGTATGAGCGCAGCAGGAACAAAGCCACTATGCTTGACAGCAATTCAATAAACTCCTATATACTGTAAGGTAGCTGAAAAAGGAGTGAATCAAGAATATAGACAGACATAGTAGATTAAGGTCAAGTCAGAAACAAAAAGGCTACCCCTAAAATATCAAAACAATAGAGATCAACAGGAAGCAGCTCAGTCGGTGAAACAAGCACACCACAATAAGCCACACCACCAGAAGGCGGCCACAAGGATGCCACCTCAAACAGCTAACACTGAGTTATTATACTGGAATGCCAAATATTTAATATTGCAGTGATAAAACAACATGTGTTCAGTACCATAAGACTGTTCCTGCCCAAAGCAGCCCACAAACTCCACGCACAAAAAATACAAATTAAACGCTGACATCAGAGAAAGATTCTGTTTTGTTGTAAGAACAAAAAGGAAACAAACATTTTGTTGTAAGGAACAAAATGTTGACCTCTGCAAATTTGGGAAGACTTCAAGAAACAACATAACTGCGGGGAAGAATGTGCAGGGCAGCAGAATAAAGCTGTGTCTGGCCTCTAAAGGCTGACTCCTCTGAGCCTACGCAGCTCCACCCCCCTCCAGACTCCTCACACCTCCGTTGCCACTTCCACACGCTTCACAAAGCAACAAACCCAGTCCAAAAAAAAGTTTCAGACCAATAAACGCACTACAATTTATCCCAAATCTCTACCACTCCTGAGTCACTGTAAATACACATATAGACAGATGCCCCTCTCCCATTTGTCAGCATCCCAAAATACAAAGGAGAAATCATTGTTGAGCTGGATTGGCTGAGCATATTTCAACCAACCTTAAAAAAAAAAAATCAAAACAAAAAGTTCAGGGAGGGAGTTCAACAGAATGAGTCAAAATTCATCAGTCACATACAAACTGAATTTTATGAATGTATTTGAAGTTTTCCATGCGGTCTCTAGGTCACACATTTTAACCGCACAAACTGCTCCCTGGAACCTTCAAATAATCAACATTGTGTTTTTTTCTACTTGTTAACTGCATTGCCCATGAGCCACATTTTCCTCTGTAAAGTTAAAGTCTCACAGGCTTTTGTTACTGACATATACAGAACAGAACTCTTGCAAAAAAAGCAACGCAAATTTTATCAATGAAAAGTTTATAGTTGCAAAAAGAATGTAATAAACAAGTGCAGATTTTTAAGGAGATTTTTCTTGGTCAGACATACACCAGACGTTTCCAGACATGACTAAACTCCGAGATTCCCATTTCCAATTAACACATGCATGTTACCCAATGAGCCCTTCCCCCCAAAGCCACTCAGCATGAGATTACTGCAGAATCTGATGGTCTTTAGTAGAATATTTGGCCCAACTCCAGCTCCACCAGCCTTCACGCTTATTTTTATAGGCACAGCCTCCAGCTTTGCGCTCCGGTATGCAACCTAACACCCAAGTCCATTAGACTTTCCATCAAATACACATAAAATTGAACAACAGGTAATCAAGCTGTAGCCTGTTTTCTAACTGTTAGGAGTACTCTTATTGCCCTGTTTGCACCATGGCATGAAACTTAGCTAAATTTCTTGAAGGGCTTTACAGTGACCGTGCCCAGGATGGTACAAGGGGACCATCAGGCGATCCAGATCTGAATCCTCTTGAAAGGGCAGCTCTTACGAAGAAGATTTGGAATTTCAAAGGGATAAATAGAGCTGGCACTAGGATATCCAACATCAAACGTTCAGCATCAAACACAACTACTGTGAAAGACACTAGAAAAGACAAAAATTGTATTCTCTTCCAGTGGAATGAGCCCATTTATCTTGTCATCTTTGGCTACGGGGAGAGATTTGGCACTGTTCACTGATGGCTCGATCCGACTCTCACATTTCACAGAATCATACAATAGTTTGAGTTGGAAGGGACCTTTAAAGGTCATCTAGTCCAACCCCCCTGCAATAAGCGGGGACATCTTCAACTAGATCAGGTTGCTCAGAGCCCCATCCAGCCAGACCTTGAACGTTCCCAGGGATGGGGCATCTACCACCTCCCTGGGCAACCCGTTCCAGTGTTCCGACATCCTCATCATAGAAAATTTCTTCCTTATTATCTAGTCTAAATCTACCCTCTTTTAGTTTAAAACCATTACCCCTTGTTCTACCACAACAGGCCCAACTAAAAAGTTTCCCCCCATCTTTCCTATAAGCCCCCTTTCTTGGTTCACCTATCAAGACTGGCTAACACAGTTATGCAACATCTGGCCATCTTTACAGCATTTTCAAAGCTATCCATGTTACAGGTCTCATTCCTCACAACAAACCCTTTTGAAGGCTTTAACTGCATCTCTGTTTTAAAACTAACATATGTAGCACAGACACAGCCCTCAGTCTATAGAAAACTGCTTAAAAACTGATGTTGAGTAAGCCCTGTTTTACTGCTGTAGAAACGCTTAAATCCATTCACATGGCTTCAGTTTGACTTAGTTTTTTCAAACTTGGCCACAACTCTTGGTAATGCCTACAATGGAGAACTGGCATCAGGGCTGAACCTAACCCCACAACTGAGCCATGAAAGGACAAATCCATTCCTATTGCCCTCTGAAAGAATCCTTAGTGGTCAACTTGTGAGGCTTGTTAGAGCTGAAGCAATCTGCAGTCTTTGTTAAGCAGCAACAGTAGCTCTTTAATAGTCCAATTTGGTTTCCCCAGGGATAGCATGCAAACTACGGATCTTAACATGGTAAAACAAACATTACTTCCAGATGTAACAACGGCTTCATTGTGCTCATCTGAGTCTAAAAAACAGAAATGCAAAGTGTAGTTTTCGTGAGTGAGGTTTGGGGAGAAGAGAGTGGGTGGCAATAATGGGAAGGGAGAAAAGAGACTGCACTTGAAAATTAATATGATTGTTACCATGAGCACTGTTCCAACTACTACTGGTTTAGAAGTTTTCTAAAACAGGGAAGAGTGGCATGAAATTCGCAGGGCAGTGGAACTCAACTGATACAGAAAGGAGATACTATTCTTCAAGTGATTTGCTAAATAAAACCATGCAGCCTCATAAACTAAGTAACTTGTATACTTGGTAGCAGCATGTGGCACAAATATAAACATCTATTCTTTCCATCACTGACGTAGTGAAAGTTTTAATACTTGCAAAGATCTGCAAGATTTTGCCTTCACAGTGTGGATTCACAAACAGTACTTCTAAGACCTTAAAAAAAAAAAAACTCACATGATCGAACAAACCTGGAGAAACAAATGGTAAATGATATTGCAACAAACTACAAGGGAATGATTGGGGGGGGACCGGACACACCAAAAGCAAAAAAAAAATTCCTTTGGTTTTAGGCAGCAGTTCACACTTCTCAACAGAGCACGTTTAGGCTTTTTAGGCTAATAAAGGCTTTTCCACCTGCAAGGCTAAGGATCATACATTGACACGTCGTATCACCTGCCAAATAATACAGCTAATTACACCGCACAGCAGTGCCAGACCCAGCTGAATCAAAAACTGGGGGACATAACATGCTTCTCTGTCACTGCCTCAGAGCTGTGTGTTTGAACGTGGTTGTCACCTAGCATGTAATAGCAAGATAAAAATAAAACAGATTACCCGTTTGTCATTCAAAGTGATTTCTTTCAAGAAAAAGCTATCCAGTCTAAAATAAGAAACATGTAATTAAATACTTTGTAATCCATAGTAGTTTGCATTAAAAAAAAAAAAAAATCTCGATAAATCCACTCCCTACATGACTTATAGCAATCCTTCTTAAGAGACTAAGTTTGGGTATTCTCACAGAATAGGTTTCTATCCTTAATGCTTTACATAAAACTTTCAAATATGACCCAAAGATTGGGCAATACTGCCTTCTTCAATCTCTAGGCAAATAGCATCCTTTCCTTCTCTTCTCCGTCATATTTTCTTGAGCTAAAATGGAACGAGATGATTCGGAATCACCCACTTCTACTGTAGGTATTAGGAATATGGAGTTAACTCTAAAACTGATGTGAAACAGGTTAACTATACAAGCCACTGACTGAAAAAAAAACCTCTGAATCCCCCAAGAGGCAGCTGCTGCAGCTGTTGAATATGGAGGACTCGCCAGAAGCAGGATGAAAGAGCAGCAAAGAGTAATCCGATCTCTACCTGCCTGTATCAATGTCTAAGGGTTATCGAGAGGGAACAGACTACATCTTCAAGGAACAAGGAAAATTTAAGACACAGATTTTTGGAAATGTAACTATCAAAGGTATCAGGAAGGCGGTTTTTTGACCATTGTAGAAGAAATCTTTCTACAAACACAGATCATTTTGGTTTCTTCCCCAACAAGGTTTTAATGGATATTGAGAATCCTCTTCTTCCTTCATTTTTCTGATCAATTTAAATTGTCAGTCCAAACTTAAGGAGCAAGTAGGTGGCGGCGATACAATAGCAGATAAGTGCAACTGTGTATTACCAAGCTAACGCCTACAGAAAAGGAAACAGGCATAGTTGAGTAGGAAAATTACTCCGGAAGAAAGATGTGGCAGACAATGAATAGCAAAGGTACAAAAGCACAGACTATAACTAAGGGATAGAAGAAGCAAACAAAAATAACACAGATCTTCCCATACTGGAGCATGGAAAGCAAAAAGTACAGTGAAACCACGAACATTCAAACGCTTAGCAAGAAGAAAAAATATAGTCACGCTAAAAATAAAAAAAAAGGGGGGGGTCTAAGTTATAATTAAGTACAGAACGCATCTATTTGATTGTAATAAGCTGCAGGCACAACTGCTTGCAGATCACAGCTATAACTTTGGCTTAAATATTTCAGCTTTACTCTTAAAAGACTTATCTTTCACCAGCGGTCTTGGAAAGTCTCTACAAATCACTAAGTTCACACAGCCTCAGCAGTACAACAGATACAATACTGTGCACATTTTAACAAAAATGGAACAAAGAGAGATGAAGCAGGAAATGAAAGGCTTAACTGGAATCACAATTTGCCTCTTCATTCCCAGCCTGTGTTTCAACTGTCAGTTCACAACATCTCTCCTATTGATCATCACTCAGAGATTAATATGCCTGAAGATTTTGATTACTTCCACATATATCCAAGCTCACTGTTTCTAGTTTAAAAGCCAACCATTCTAATAAACATAACTTTTTTTGCAAATCAAAGATAGCAGGCAACACTTAAGCCAGCCCTAGCATATTCCAAGCATATACTGTTTCTACATCAACCTGCTCTAACGCCCTGGAAAGTATCTTCCCTGGGAGGGAATTATTTATAACTGCAATGTCCTCTGACAACAGGACCATCAAAGTTATTGTCACCATCAGTTCTGGAGCTGTTTTTTATAAAAATCAGAGGTCCACCACATTGTGCAACAGGGAAAAAATAAAAAGGAAAAATATCCCAGCTGGAAAAGATCAAATGCAAACAATGCAGTACAGGAAAAACTACAGCACAAGTAAAGTTTAAAATATCCTTAATACAATAGATCATGTTCAGGCATTCAGTCAATGTGTATCCTTATAAATAAACACATATTTTAAGAATGACAACATAGCTCCTCATAGGATGTTATTTGTTAACATATACTCACATATACTTCATTGTGATCAAAGCGCTTTTTCAGATTATTGATGAACGAATCTTCGTTAAGTGGCTCTAAAAGAACCATATCTCCCACCCCTATCATGTTGTCTAAAAGTGACGTCTTGACCTCCATTTTGGCCATTTTCTCCTGCAAAGAGAGAAATGAGGAGAAAAAAAAAAAAGAGCAAAGTCAGCTCAAAGTTATTCTAATTATTCACAGGCATTATCCAGTAACACTATTTAAGGAACACAAGTTAAACACACTTGAATGACACTGCTTTAAAATATTTTTCCAAGGAACATTCTCAAAGTCATTCTATCCGCCCAGGTAGTCCATACAATTCCAAAAAATTAACTTCTAGCCATCAACAATGCCTTCTGATCCACTATACATTAAATATGAAACTCCAAGAAACAGGAATGAAGATTCTAGGGGGCACCACATGCAGATTTTTTGGATTACCTCAACACAGCGTTCAAGTGTATGCAAACCCAAGTTTTATCAAAAGCTTCACCAACATCTCCAGTGTATCAATTTAGGGTTTAAATTTGTCAACACCCTAATCTGAATTTCTTTCTCACCCTTACTTACATTTCTCCAACCCCATCAACATCTAAATAGAAACCAACTAAGTGAACTCATGCAGAGACAAAACCCACACTATTTTATCTTAATTCATAAAACCCGTACTCTAGAGTGCCTATATTCCAGTACAGTATTGCTCTTGGTTACATGAAGCTACCAAATTATGTCACCTCCTAACCAGACTTATTTGGATTTATTTGTAATTTTATTGCTTAAGAGAGCATTTCTGTAGGGCAGCAACAATCCAGCTAACAAGTGGAGACTCTGCATCTATACAACTGGAGCGTCAAAAGGCAGAAGCCACGCTTAAACAGAGGACCAGGACCAAGCAAAGTAACCAGGTCTGATAAAAAAAAAAAATAAAAAAATCAGATAAAGTAGTAAAGGTCAGGCCAAAACTTGACACCTATTTCATCCTCCCAGCTTTTTATCCTTCCAATCCAAATGCTACAGAAGATTAAGTGAGCTCCTCGAGAACTCCAGGCACACAGTTAGTGCTTTCAGCTTTCACAACAAGACTGAAAAATGAACGTATTAGCAGTGGTGGTGAGCAAACAGGGAACCAAACGTGAGAGAACAACTTTGCTGACAACACAAACCAAGAATAAACTGCTGCACAGCTACAGCTATACAAAACAACAGTTGAACTTCACCAGTCAGCTGTAACCTCTCAGCTATGAAATGCTATCAAGCTGTCCTTGCTCACGCCATCACCGCAGAATATTTTAATTCTAAATATTTTTCCTCGTTTTTCAAAACGTCTTTGAAAAGCTATTAGCTTGTGCAATCAGCATTAACTTGCCATAGCAGCTATCCATCAGATAATTTTTAACAATCATCAGATAATTTAAAACAAGCAAAGCCTTTTATCTCTTGCTTCTGTCCACAGCCACTGCGTTACTACATGCTATTTGATTTTTGAGCAGTGAGTGACATTTGAGGGATATTAGATCAAGACATAAGTCGTGTTTGATGGTTTTCCAAATTCAACGAAGAGAAGCACAGCTCCACAGGCAGCAACGGAAGTAATACAACAAGATCCCCAAAACCTGAACTAAGCCTGGGAATTACTAGAAATTCACATGGAAATGCAAACCCAGTGCTGAACTATGGTAACCAACCAAAGCTGAGTCAACTCTGCTAAACAAACAAAGAGCATTTATTTTAAACAAAAACACTGGACAAATATTTTTGTAGAGAAAGATACTTTTAAGACTAAAAGTTCACCTCTCCAAATCACAAAAAAAAAATCTTAAACTTTCACAAAATCTTTTCAGAGGTATCACTTCAACTTCTGCATCCTATTAAGACAAATTCTTTAAATTACCAGTCTTGTTTCAACGACCTAATTACTTCCCATACATCAGCTAATGCTCAAATAATTTTTGAAGGCTGGGGGAAAAAAAAAGTCCTTCTCAAGTATGGAACTTATTAAATATTGGGTTTGTAGCCAAAAAAAAAAAAGCCAACATAAAAATCCTAATATGGGCAATTTCAACCTAGAATTAAAGTTCTAAGTAGTATACCTCATCTACCATTGTGAAATTACATACCACCTACCACACTTCATGCATCACTGCTCGGGAATTTCAAGACCAAGAGCAGCCAAACCCATCAAGAACATTCATGTATTCCCAAGATCAGAGGCACATTTTGCAGAAGAGGTGCACAAAGGCACCGTATCTACTACTAAAAGCTGAAACAGAAAGTTGTAGACAAATATTAACATCAATATATTTGAAAAGTTCGATTTTATGGTCAAAGATTAATTTTCAGCTTGTTTTTTCCCCCACAATAATTTAACATCATACTACGGGTTAAAATATTTCCATTAACATGAGAGCTAGAAAAATATTAGAAACATAGGCATATTGACCAATTTTTTCATCACCTTATTTAACCTTTTTTCATCATCTTATTTAACACTGAATTCTCAAAATCATTTGCAACAGCTTAGCCTTTGTAAAATATTCATTAAAGATTACCTCTTACACTGATGTTTGATTCAAGAATATTTTGCCATACCAGTGTTGTTAGCTCCCACTTTGGTGGAATCCAGTCATAATCCCTGCTCTGGTTTAGCTAACAACAGAGGAATATCTGGCAAGCTTGTGGGATAATTTGGTTGCCTATCTGAGGTGACAAGTGGGAAAGAAAGCCAACAACGTTTAAACATACATTAGACAATTGGATTTAATTTAATCAATAATGGAATTTAACCTACTAGAAGAATTTAATAGAAGATCAATATATACAGCACTTTCAAAATACAAAAAAAAAAAACCTCAAAAATCAGGATACTACACAGAAAAAAAATTAAAATCATCAAACCCTTGCTCCATTGCAAGACTAAACTTCAGTTAAGATTTTTAGCAATACATCACTAAGCTCAGAAACTCAATCCAAATCCACGTCCAAATATTTGAATTTGCCATATATTCAAAGATGCCTTGCAGCTGGAAATCTTTTCCCATCAGTGCCAGTGATAGCGTGCTCACCACAATTTGGAGAACAGTACGTAAAAGCGGCTTCTACCTATATATGTACTCAGGCACTGTTAAAAAGATGAACGTTTCTCTCACAGCATTTTCAAGAACCAGAACTATGTGAGGACAGGACCAAAACACGCTCCCAGTGCCTGAGGGATCAGTAATGATTGAAACCACAGCTGTGCTGGTGAGAGAGCACCAGCAAACAGGAAATTAGGTTAGAGGAAAGAACCAAAATGGGTTGTGCCCTTTAAAACAAGGACAATTTTTAATTATTTTCAAATAAAGATTGCTGAATGGGAGATGATGTATGGAGGAACTGAAGCGAGGCTCTATTTCAAACTAGAAATTCAATAAAAAGTAACCTAAAAATGTAAGTGGTACTCCCTCAATTTACCTAATACATTGCTTTTCCAATGGTAACATCTCATTCTGTTGACATTAAGAAAAATGACAGTATTGTATAAAGATTACAGCTGCAAATTATTAGAATTTTAATATAGCAACAAATTAGCTCTGGAAAAAAAACCCAAAATCCTTCTAACGCTGGCAGTCTGCAAATCAGATTCTTCCTCAAACATTCCCTGATCTCTCCCACACCCACTTACCACTTGAGCCTTCTCCCAAATTTACCTTTCTTATCCCTTGAGCAAACATCAGCATCAAACATCTCCCTTTTCTCTAGTCATTTGTCAAATCTGTTCTTCCTCACTTTGGTCTCATATCTAGGCCTTAACTCAACGGAGTGAGAACACTTTTCAACACGTTTCCATTCTCAGAAAAATAATAATAATAATAAAAAGATTATTCAGTATTCCTTCACAGCTGGATCTGTTTTATGTTGGACAACATGCTTGGGAGGAGAAGTGCTGGGCATAGTACGCCTGTAAAATGCTTTTATCCACACGCTCCCACATTATACGCAGCCTTTTAAAACACAGACTGTTGTATCCACTACTTGCAAAGCCTGGGACTGCCATCCGGATAGGCCAGTTGAATCTAAAACCTTTTTGTCCCCTCTTGGCCGCAGGGACGGCAAATTAAAAACTGCGTTATTCCACAGCCACCGCAGTCTTATCATCAGCCAATGTGAAACAAGAGCTAATGAAAACTATAAATAGAAGATGATACAGGGAATAGGCAAAACCCCAAAAGCCTTGTACAATTAAGTTCACACATTCTCTAAGGGGGAAATGAAGTAATACCCCGTTATTGGCATACAGCACGTTACGGAATTGTCCAAGGTTTTCCATATCACCCTCATACAGTAAAACAGCAACACTTGTCAGCCAGCTTCCTACAGATGTGCAGTCGTTAGCACACGTTTGCTGCACTGGAATTATCACTGGCTGCAGAGGCGGCTTGTTTTTCTTCTTTTGTGGCATTGTAGCAAAAGGACAATTTCCCTACCATCGAAATTGACACATCAGATGTACTCACATATGCTTCAAGCTCTGACTATTTAAAAAAAAAAAAAAAAAGCCTTTGGTCTCACTACCTCCAACTCATTGTAGAAAATAACCACCTTTTTCTTTTATGAGAGTTAACAGGGACAACCTGCAACATCAGTAATTCAATATCAGAGTTCAAACTGATTTCATGTTCCAGGTCTGATCCTGAGCCCCCATCAGGCTGTAATTACGCTTGCCCACTCGTTCCCTTTTTTCTCTGTCAGGGAGCAATCAGCCCACGCAGAGCCGGGACCCCGACAGGCCACTGCTGCAAAAAGCAGGGTCATTGCCTGAACAAAAAAAAAAAAAACCAAACGGGACTACAGCCATCTTGTACTACTCATGACAAGCGTAAGTACCGATGTGGCAAGAGGCAGGATTTAAATTCATCCTGTTCTGCCGCCCAACAAACCCTACAGATCACTGGCCTGTGACTGATGCCTGGAAGGCACATGTTCACTGGAGACACCTTGTGCTGCTTCACCAGGTAAACTGAGGCAGAGTCTGCAGCTGAACTATTATAGTGCCCTTTTCACTCAAGGCTGGATTTCCCGACATCAGCCTGTATGAAAAAAAGTTTACATGATCCAAAGAAAAATCTTCGCTTTCCCTGCAGACCCCCTAACTTTTTTAGTCTCTGGATGCTACAGGGGAGCAAGTGCACCCAGCATTTCCTATCTGCTGCCTGGCCCCTGGCTGCTAGGAACACCTGCATCCTCCTGCCCAGCTGTGACTGCTCACAGATGTTGCTCTGTCACCATCAATGCGCTGAAGAAAAGAGCATGCAGAAAACAGCGTGATGTTGCAGCCCGCAATTTCTTCCTGCAAGAAAACGGGCTTGAGAAACCTGACAAATCGATCGCAGGCAGGAATGTTAATAGGTATTGCAACAGCAGCAAAAGCAATCTTAAAGAACTAACGTGCTTCCTCTGACTCTCCATCTTTCCTTTTGGTTTGGCCAGTGTCTGAGTAGCTTCTGAATTTTTTTTCCTCCCACAGTCCTAACTGAACAAATCAGTGTTTTCCAAACTGAAACAGTTTATAATCTGGGGCTTTTGAATTAACTAATGTTTCTCAGATCTTACCTACCAAGCAGGAGCTATTATTTGAAAGCCTTGTGCAACTTCTCTTTAATTTCTGTAGGCATTGAACATTATGCATGCGTACCAGATTCCTTGAGTAATTAACAACAAACGGCTCGGGTAAATTAAAAAAGTAAAATGCAGCATTACAGGGTATATTTGTACTAGGACTGCAGGAATGTTTGCGTTCAGCATCAGCTAAATGGGAACGGCTCTTTAGCAACACCAGATTACGACAGAGTTGTACGCCAGTGACTGCAATTTAGATGACAGAAGATTTGCCCAGCCGAATTCCACAGGAGGAACGAACGCTCCGCTGGTTGCTGCTACCAGACGCCATGCATCTAGCTAAAGATTGGTCAATTCTCAAGAAAGAAACAGGACACTTAAAGTACTGCTGAACAAACAGCTGCAACCATGTGAAGCAATATCATCTTTACGTAGTTTAACAACGGAGGCTTAACTGCAGTTTAGAAAAACTGGCAGTGTAAGAATTAGACCTCATTAGGACATGTACAAAATGTTCGCTGGGACATGATCTCCTACTGACATAAACAGTGGCTGAAACTTTCTTCATTAACATGACTGAGGTCCTTTATAAATGCAGAGGGGAGAGGTTTGGTTGTTGCTGCTGGAGGTTTTTGGCATTTGTTGGGGGTATTGCTGGCGGGTTTTTGGTGGGTTTTTTATTTTTTACATCAGCTTGGTCACAATCTGCGTTAAGCAGTAATTAATCCCCCAAAAGTGACAGAGATGCCTCTCTCGCGCCTCTGTTCATATCCTTTGTCACGAGACCATGCACCACACTCGTATCACGTACAAGGTGCACAGTACCTCACCACAAAACCAAAATAACCTGAGCCACGTATGCAGAAGATACAGCTTTGCCCTCCTTCTCTTCCCTAATAAAAGACTAATTCATGCGCCTGGGGGAAGGAGTGAGGGGCTGTGTTTGCATTTCTCCAAGGCTACTTTCCGTTACTTTTGCATTCTAGTTTGAATAACATTAGCATGGCTATTACCTGCTGTAAGAGACTGCGGGGTATATCTACTCTACTATTTCTACTTTATATTCCCAGCAGTACAGGTTTTCAAATTACTTCTAATAATTATTTTGCAACCACAACACAATAACTGCTACCATTAATTGCACTCAGGGGTTGATCTATTTCCTAAGTCAACTTGCAGCCTCCCTTTAACTCATCTGCGTCAGACATACCGTCACACTAGGTTTTGGGAAAAACATTTGGTCCTCCAAAACTGGTAAGGCACCCTTCTTCAGCACCCGCTAAAACACAGTCTTAAAGTAATCAAAAGATGTTTGGTCCTCCATTTTTACCCTGCAAAAGTTCCTTTACATTTTGGATTATATTGACAGCTCTCAAAGATTATAGGTGAGGAGTAGCCTTTTCCATAAACAGTTATTCCAGAGTTATTCTGTTGTTTGTTGAGTTTTTTTTTTTAATTATTTTTAATTACTCCTGTTTGACAGGGAGAACACCTTGGGCATTTTCAATGCACAATGCATCTGGAAATGGGTCTTCACTAACAAGGCTGTTTGCAGTCCAAAATTCTGGTTAAATTCCCACTGACTTCAGCAGAAACAGGATCCGTAGTGGTTTCTTACATTTAGGCTTTTCTTAGTCATTGTCTAACCACTGAGTTTTATAATCATTCCAGGTCCACATCTACAGAAAGGGATGAAATATTCAGCAATAAAGGGAGTCTCTTTTTGCATATACCTTGCTAAGATTCTCTTGAATCTTCTTCAAAATAAGGAGCAAAATGTGACTGCAAAACTAGAAGTTGGCGAAGGTCCTGCCTTCTTCCCCTAAACCAAAGACTACATTTCAGAGTGACAGTGTTCTTCAGACAACATGATTTTTTTTAAAGTTTACAGAACATGAACACAAAGAAAACACCCTCATTCTTAAAAAAAAAAAAAAAAATCCACAAAATTTAGCTTTTACTACTGGATATCTGAACTCCACTAAGTAGGGATTTTAACTTTTAAACTGATTATCTCCATCTTTCAAGCTGCCGCTTAAAGTTTCCTGCCAATTTTCTGGGATTCTGCCCAATCCAAAGGTTACGTTTGCATAGCTGTTGCAGAACAGAGGCATGAAAACCAAGGTAGCACTTATTTGTTTTGGGGGAATCTTCTTTCTTTGTTGTATGTGACACACCAGTAGCTTGCTACCACACCAGAACTTGTGTTCAAAAGATCCTCTGATAGCAGATCCTCCCAAAAATACTACTTAAAAACAACCAGCGCTCACAGAGTCAAAACATTTCTTTCAACTGAGGTTTCACTCCTTTGGGAGCAATCCAGCAATCAACTGTAATCTAGACCTTTCATTCATACTTCTATTATAATAGAGTTTCTACTTTCACCTCCACACAAGTGTGCGGGCAGAGCAAGTCTTGCTTTCCTCCAGTCAGCGCATGAGCCACACATCCCTAATACAGGCTAAAGAAATCTGCTCATGGTGGGGCAACTGGAATAAATACCAATCTGTATCATGTCAGTAAGGTGGGTATTAAGAGATGTCTTAATAGCAGAGGGTTAAAATACCAGAGTACACGCTAATCTTCTCCTCAAATACTTGGGTGCGTTGCCTGTTAAGCAGTCAGTGATAAGCCTTGAAGATATGCAGAATATGAAACAACAGAACAGGTAACGCCACAGCTTCACTCAGCTGCCAACAGCAGAAGGAAAAGCAGCCACAGAAAGTCATCACAGCAGTCACTGAACCACTGAAAACCAGGCACGGACAAACACAAAGTTAATCAGGACCTTCAGGAAATCCAGATCCCAGAAGAGGCGTTGGTGTCCCCTTCTACCCACCACCAAACCACCCACGATAACTGAGCATACCTGTAACTCCTAGAGCAGCTGGGAGACACTGTCATGCTCAAAGAGTTACCCACGGAACAAGGTCCAAATTTCCAGGTATCCATATTCTCTTCCAAACAGTAGAAGTCTGAGTAAAGCTAAAATTTGCAAGGCTGAAAGCACTGTGTATTTCCACACCATTCATTTTCCTTTTCCATTTAAAACAGAAGGAAAAGAAGTCACCCAAAAACCACCTCAGAGATCTCATTCTTGCCTGTTGCAATTTCTCCCTCCTGGAAACCTCACCCGATGGGCTCCTTGTAATATTTGTAAATAATATTTGGAATGTTTTTAGCCTAGTATTTTATAAAAATAAGACAAATCATGCTAGCTGTACATGTCTTGGTCTATGTATCTACTCTCTCATACATGCCTAATGTGGAATTTCATTCAAAGGACAGAGGAGTAAAGGACAACAGAATAGCTATTTTTCCACGTGTTTGTAAAAGCAAGCAAGCAGGAGAGGAGATCTGAGTATAAGCGTCCCATCAGAGACATAAGCTGCAAGGAGAACAAACACCTTATTAAGTACCACAGAGCCACTGTAGAAGAACGGCCTCGCAAAATTCCCTAGCCGCAGAAAAGCTTCAAATGGAAATTATTGCTGCTTTGCAAGTCAATCCTTCAAAAGAGAAAAACCTGCGGGAAGTCAGACTCGATTAGTCCCATTTCTCCCAGGACTAGCTGCCAAGGTAACAGAACAGTGCAAGGTTTCACCCTACAATTTGCCATCACTGTCTATTCTGCACATCAATCGCTCGTCAGCAAAACACTGCTATTTTTAATGACAAGCAGGGGGGAGAGGGGGTAAGGGGGGGAAATAAAAACATTTTGATGCTAGCGTTGCAGGAAGAGGAAGCAATATTTGCCCAAACCTAACTAGCTAAAAACCAAAACAAAGCTAAAAAAGCATCTATTTAAGGGGAGAGGAGGCTTAGATAAATTCTGTGTTAGACGTGTTTGCTTGTCTCAAGTGTTGAACTATATCCACAGTTTTGTCATTTTCACTCTTAACAGTCATTTTCAGTAGGACACTTGAAATCACAAAAGTCATTAATTTTTAAATCAAGGTATCTCCAGCTGTTCCTTTGTATCTCTTGATAAGAGATCTCTCAGACAATGGGAGAAGTTCAAGAAGCTGCATTTCAACACAGAGGAATTGCTCTTGTCCAGACGTCCATGAAGTTAGAAGCCAGCAGACAGCGTTCTTACTAACATTTAGCATGACAAACAAAGACATTTCCAAATGAAATGTAACACTCTGCAAATTTAGAGAGGGACACCTTCCTAAAACATCTATAGAAAGCACCTCCTTTCAGCAGAAGGAAAACAGCCAGTCTCACAGACACCTACAGGTAATGAGTTTTCCCTCGCTTTGTTTCAGCGAGAACTATCAACTGGCAGTTTTGGGAAGTAGAAAGATCTATTCACGCGAGATACGCGCAAGCTTCCCCCATGGCAGAAATCTGTTACAACGTCCGAGGAGCTCCAGCTCTACCCTTGTTTGCCAAAAGATTTTCCAGGGTTTCTCCCAGAGTGAACTTTGTTTTAACATAGCGTTGCACTCTTTGATCACTGAAGGTAATCTCCAGAGACCTTTTAACTCCCGCAGCCTGACAGTCTGTGAACTGAACAATGGCAAGAGCAGCTATATCTGTTCTGCACGTTCAAGACCAGTGCCAAAACCACTGTATCATACAATCTTGACTGCTATACTGCACTACTCCAGAGTGCGATTTTTCATCCTTCTAGTGTTTCATGAGAGCTAGTGCCTACAGTGGGCCCAATTTCTAGCCTAAATTTATTCATGGTCACCTAATATCCACTTCTTGCTCGGGCTAATGCTATAGGGTGGGGTGGTTTTTTTTTGTTTTGGTTTTAAATTTAAATGTGTTTTCTTCCCCCCAGTAAAATATTTAGAGAGGATCTTCTCACGGTCCTCATTCTGAATAAAGCATAGCCAGGATCACTAAGTGTCCTCTCGGCAGCTTCTCCATCCCCCGACCAGCCCTTTTCTGCTCCCACTCCTATTTGAGCCCACCTTTGCTGAGCCGGGTTAACCAGGGCTGCACAGAGGATTCCTGGTACGTTGTGGCGACGGTATTTCCTCTCCACATTTAGGAATATTCCTTCCAAGAGAAGGGGATTCATTTTCACCCTGACTTCACTCCTCTTTTTCCTTCTCAGCAGTTTCACCTGGAATCAGCACTTCCCTAGCTTCCCCTCTCCGACTAAGCTCAACTGCTCCGTCAGCCACAGACCTACTCTCACAGGTAAAAACCAGGAAGGGTCTCCAGACACTTAGTAACCAGTTGGTAACTGGTTTAGCTGCAAGGTTTAACTTGTTTAGCTTGTAGGTTTAAGTATTCCCAAAAATTACCTGCCTCTCAACCCCTACCATCTTCCTTCCCACCTCTCTCCAAGCCTCTCCTGACGAGAAGGGAGGGCAGCTGGTATTCCTGTCACAACTTAGACATCCCAGGTATTCCACCTTTCACGTCTGAGCGTAAGCCCCACTAGAAAAAGCTTTTTTCTCCACCCTCAAACAAGAAGCTCCAGCAAAGCTACTCGGCCGATGGTTAACTGGTCCCTGAAGCCCCAGAAAAACTGGCACCTCTTCATCTCTCAGCCAGCGTCGCCAGCGCCTCTGTTAAGCTGCTTATTTGCTTCCACGGAGAAACAATGCAGAGGATTAATACCAACTTCACTCCCTTCAACAGCTCTCCTAAAAGCAGAGCTCATTACAGTGCCATCCAAAGAGTCCTTATGCAATAAGGACTTTAAGGATACCTCTTTGATCTAAAAAGACACCATTAACTGTCCTACAAATTGTTTTAACACAAAGGCATTAAAATACAGAGACTAGGTGCCGCTTCCTTTGCTCGTGCTTTACCAAGACACAGAATTCAACATTCAGTAGTTTCCTTGTTTCATTTCTGAGGTGGAGGTTTTTCAAAGGTCAGTGGAAAAGTTAAAGCACAGTATCAGGACGTTACATATGCTCTACTGTGCACAAAAAATGGTTACCTTAAGGTCAAGGTCTTTACCAAAACGTTCAAACACCAGTGTGCTCTTGCAGACACAAGGAAGAACAGACTCCACAAAGAAAATGCATATAAAAGAGTAGAAACATTTCAGGACGTGACTGCTCTGTACCTGGTTTTATTTCCATTTTAAGAAGTCCTGCAGTTTAAGTTATTCTTATTTCTAATTCAAAGTACCCCAGTAGCACTTTAGAGCACACAAACTATGAAAATTATGGAAAATTACAGAAAAAGGAGCAGAGAGAGAAAAGCAAGAGAGCTCACATACAGAGCATATTTGTGGGCCCAGGAAACTTGTACCAATTCTGACCAGGCTGTGGTCGCAAACTTTTAAAAACTGCTTTCTGCTGACAGTAGGGAAAAATGAGTCTTTCCTTGTTGCCTGTATTTAGAAAATAAAGAAATCTACAGCAAGCAATTCTGATAGTACAGTACCCACCAACCCTTCTGTTACTCAGCACCTATGCCTCATAATTATATCTTCTTTTTCTCCTTCCTATACGTTTTTTCTTTCTTCCTGCCATCTTTGTTTTTCATGGTCCTCTTTCCCAAGAGCATAAAGATTTCTGCCAATGTAAGACCCTCATAAGGGCTGCTGCCTCTACAAGAGAGGGAGAACAAGGCCAAGTTTATGAACATAATTAGGATACCTACACCAAAGCAATTCAGAAGCAGCGCTGCACCAAGCCAGGGACAAAGCAATTACCTAAAGCCCAAGATACACCCACTCCCCACCCCTGCGAAGGAGAAAATCTTTGTGACGGTAAACGTTTCTCACCCTCACTCCTTGGGACTCTGGATATTTGGATTCTTTATCTTGGGCCTCCGGCTTGTTTGCTGAAATGTTAAGTCCGGCTGCTTAGGCTAGAGGCCACCTCTTGATTGCTTTCATCCCAAAGGCTCGACCATGAGTGTGTGTGTACATGTTTTCCTATGTTTTCCTATGTTTTCCACTGGAGGGAAAGGATGCTGCTCTTGCCTCTGGGGTCCATTACTCCTGCTATACTGACTGCACGGAGCAACTCCCCAACCAGTTTGCATCTGCAAAGAGGACTTCATAAGTCTTCATCTCTGAAACCCTATTTTGAAACTTCAGTCTCTCTCATTGAAACACTTTCATCATCACAGTGACTTTGCTAGCGGAATTAAAATATATTAAGAAATGGACAAAATTTTACTTGCTGATAACATATGGGAAATTTCCCAGGAACAAGGAGTTAGAAGAGACAAGAAGATTTAAGTGTCTGCATGGTTTTCTCCAAAAGCTACGCCACTAGCTCTTCACATGCAAAAAGACAATTTGGATGGGTCTAGCCCTGCAGCTGGATGACACCTTAGTCTAAAACGTTGAGTCTGGAGGCAACTCCAAAGATTCTACAGTTACTTAAACAAAGGTAAGCTAAAGGTGAGATAAACTGCTTGGTTTTACAAGTTTCTTTCAAACACAGAGCAAAGGATGAAAAATGGCAGAAATTACTGAAAATGGCCGTGCATACCACAAAAGCACACTCCAGCTCTACTGAAAGAAGAACCTGCCACAGGCCAGGCTGGTCCCTGAGGGTCAAGTCACACATTTCACGGTTACCCACCTCCCAGATACAGGGTATGACTGCAACAAGCATGATATGCCAGTGGCGTCAGGAGGATGGGGGACAGGCACCAGAGGTAAGTAAAGAAGTAGAGGCCACTTGGTTAGAGAAAAAACAGCTTGGCAGGAGACCAAGGGCAAAAATGATGAAGAAGTGCGGAAAAGAGCTAATGTCCCTACTGAGGTATGGAAGCTGGGAAGCCCGGAGAGAGTTACAGAAAGACGTCCTTTATTTGCTCGGTGAGCAGAGGTACTTCTATTCAAAGGGAGAAACATGTACTATACTAATTTCATATGTTTTTATATATGTGAAAGCACAAGGAAAGGTTTTGAGAACCTCACCTTTCTCTTCCCCTATCACTCTCCCCCAAGACAAGGCTTAAATCCAACAGCAAAAAAAGAGGAGATCCTGGTCTCCACACTCGCTTCAGACACCAAAATCTAGAGTCATAAAAACCAAAAGAGCAGTTTTCACAATCTGCAAGCAAAGTGGAGCACAACTGTAAAGGGTGAATGTTTTGACACTAATGCTCAAACCCACCAGGAAAGACTGACAAAAAGACCCTCGTTGCAGTTCCAGTAGTCTCTTTAATAACTACTTTACAGCATATGACAAAGAGTTGCAACTCTTTCCGTTAGCACAAAAGAAAAACCTTTAATTTTACGTTTACTTTTTTTTTTTCATTCTAGGAACTGAAAAACAAAAGAAAATTAATGTTATTCTTTACTGCTTCTTTATGACAAAGCACGCCTTGATGTTAGTTTATACATCAGAAATCAAGCTCTGGTTTCCTTCTTTTTGGAGGATACGAATGGAGAGGTTACATAAGGGTGTAATAGGAGCTGTTACTTCCTTTCCCTGTTGAAGAGAAAAAGCTGTGGATCAGGTTACAGACTCAAGGGCTGGTCATCACTATTGCAGCCTCCCTAAATTTTTTGCCAGTAGTCCCCCAACAAACACGAGAAGCTACTTTGATACCTTTTATTTCAAAGTAAGAAGGCTCTGAGAATTTAAAAGACTAAGTACATAGCTATTAAGGGGGAAAAAAAAGCAGCCTTTATTTTTCCCTTTCATGAAACTCAGGAAATTCCCTAAGCTTGACGCACACAATCACTCAAGTCACCATTTTCCATTTCAGTTTGTTCTTCATTCGCACAATAAAAAGGATGAATGAAATATAAGTTAAGATTTATAGGATGATCTGACACGTTAGCTGCACTACATAAGCTTAGCGCATCGACAGTGTGGTTAACTTTGGTGGGTATGTCAGCATTTGTCCCAGCCTCGACCACATAGGGCAAGCAAAAGGAGGAAACGAGGAGTGTCCAGATTGGCCTGCACAAGCACTAAGCTGTTCTCCAAGACATCCCACTTGCTCTTTCTTCACCTTCCTCTCTGATTCCCAAGCCACTGCTATTACTGCTGCCGAAGGAAGATGAGATCAGACTCCAACATGAGGAATTTCTGTTCCCACAGAGCTCAGAGAAACCGGATGATCTCAGAGGATCATGTGAAGAAAGTCCATGACACTTCCATGAGGCAGAGTATCTTCAGTATATTGCCAGCAATTTCTTAAGAGTGCACAGTGGGAAAAATTAATGGCTTTGCTTATGTTTCCAATTTCTCTCTCCCACTTCCTCCTCTCATTTGCCAAACTTTTATTTTCCCTTCCCCCAGAAGTACTAGTAGGCTTGCAATGTACATTTGCCCTTTTAAAAGGAATTATACATCAAGTCTTGCACAACATTTGAACGGGCTAACACACATAGCTAAATTAAACTACCATCCCCTAGCATCGTTTGCTCACGGAGTTCCTCCCCACAGATGTGATTTAACAAGGTCTCTTACAGAAAAAGGAAAGAAAAAAAGGCAAGTTTCTGTGATCTAAGATGCTTTCACGAGTTCTTTCACCTTCGCCTTGCGGAACACTCAATCTGTTTGTGGGACCCATATGGAGCCAGAAGCTTTTAAGATGTCCATCAAATACGCCACCGAACACCATGTAGGCGTTTTCAGAAACATCTTCTTTCCTAAGGACAGGGGGGAACTTGTGGTAACCTAATATGCCAGTAATTACTACATGATGGTAAACACCGACATGAGCAGTTACCACTGTATGTTACTCTGGGAGTAATGGGAACGCTACAGCTATTACACCTTCACACAGAGTCAAGCCAGAGGCAGCATGTTGCATTAAGCACTAAATTAAAGACATTCTTAAAGTCAGGCCTGGGACAACTGGAAATAAAAACACATGAAGAGAAGAACGTCGTTACCTTTAATACGTTTAAAAGCGGCCAAGCACTGAACTCTACTTTAACAGATGGGTCGCACTATTTCTGTTCCCTAACACTGCGCGCTTTTGGGGAAAGCCTTGTTTTTGACACAGGGCTTGACAAAGTGATGATTCATCCAGGGAAGGATGGGCAGCTTGTTGCCAGCCTTAATTCACAATTAACAATAGGACAGCCGGATATGGAAAACTCATGATTCAACACAAAAATTGCAGAGTCAGCCATTTTACCTGACCTTTACATTTTTCCAGTGGTAATTTCTAATCTGGATCTATTTGAAACAGTTTCTCCAACGTACATTTTAAGAGTAGTTAGCTTTTATTTCACTGCTGTTACGTTTGTCCTTTAGGACAGGGGTCCTGATTAAATACACAGCGACCGCCTCAATCACAGGGTCTGAAATTGCAAAGGTTTAAATTACTCGAAAAAGCGAACAGCATGCATGCGCATGGACGTACGAGCGCACAGGTACCGCAGGTGAGACAAGCGGGCGCTGCACCTACGCACTTGGTGACGGTACCACCGGCCCCGCTCGGATGGCCATTGTTTTGCGCGGGGAGGGGGGGAAATCTGGCCCCTCCGAGGAACAAAGGGATGCCCTTCCCAAAACACAGCGGCAGCAGATGTCCTAGGCACAATCCCGACTGCTTCGGCCTCCGTAGGCGCAGACAGACGGTCCTTAGCTGGGAGGCTACACCAAGTCATCCCCTCGGGCAAGCTCTCTGGGACAACGACCCTGCCCTGGAAAGCCCTTCTCTCAAGTCTCTCCTCCAAAACTTACCCGACGGCAGAATTCATCATCCTGCTCCAAGTTACCGGCACTCTTCCCACGGTCCTCCCCCTCTCCCCTCTCCCCATACCCGAGCCCGCTCTTTTGAATTAAGCGAAGCCACGCACACACGGGAATTATTTTAGACAAGAAGAAACAGATGCCACGGTCTCTTTCCACAAAAAGCACACACACACATTCTTATTTTAAAGGGTAAGATCCGGACCATCCCTGCGTGTGTGCGCACCAGCATTCATGCCTAAATTTAAGCTGCCTAAAGCCCACAGCCATCCCCCAGACGCTAACGAAAGCCACAAAGCCCGTAAATCGTCCCAAAGCCACAGTTTTGCCCCGGGGAAAGGACGCCCGGGAGGCGCCGGGGTTGCCGTGCTCGGTCCCCGGCACCGCCGCCCCCTCCTCGCAAAGGACCCGGCGCCGAGACACACACACACACACACACACCCGCCCTTACACCGAGCTTCTACAGCACCGGCCCCGACACCATCATCCCCGCGGGGGACACGACGGGTTCCGTCCGGTCCCGTCGGGCTGCCCGTGCCCGGAGCCCCGCCGGCGCGCAGGGCTCCGCGGCCCCGGGTCCCGCACAACAAAGGGGTCCCCGGTGCCGGTCCTGCGGGCGGGAGGGAGGTGGAGGTGGGGGATCCCGGGAGGAGCCGTACCTCTGCCGCCGAAGGGCGCTGCCCGCCGTCCCGCGGCAGCCCGACGCCTCCCGCCCCGAGCCGGCGGCGGACGCTGCCCTGCCGAAGCCGAGCGGGGCTCAGCCCCGGCCCCGGCCCCGGCCCCGGCCCCTCCCCGCCCCCGAGGGGCGGAGGCGCCGCCGCCCGCCGGCCCCCGCCCGCCCCGGCCTCGCAGCGCCGCCCGGCGGGCGCCGCTCCCCGCGACGGGGGTTGCCGGCCCCGGCCCGGCCCGGGGCTCCGCCGCCGCGGGCTGGCTCCGGCTGCATCCAACACCCGCCCCCCCCTCCCCGCGCCACGGGAGGTCCCCCGGGCCACCCCGCGGGGGCTGAGCAACGGCAGGTGCTGCGAGCCGGAGTCCTCCTCACCCGGTCCCCCCCGGGTCCTGCAAAACGGGGTGTGTGTGCGTGTGTGTGTGTGTGTGTGTGTGGTGTTTTACCCATCCTGTTTGCTGTGACTTGTACGCCTCAAACCTGTAAAGCGTTTACAGTTCTCCAGTATTAATTGTTTTCCCTTGTACAGTTCACCCTTAGCCTTCAAAAACTAACCAAAAAGAGAAACTGACCTATTTGAAGCATGAAACCCAACATCCCCGACTAGATTTCTGCAGTAATGTTTTCAGCACCTCCTCAAAACACACCACCGTTTTAAACGTAAGCACCCAAAAGTATTTACAGCAAGCTTTTACATAACATATCTTATCTGCCCAATCCTGCCCCCTGATAAGCGCATAAGCCACCAACAATGCAGGGCGACCACCCCATTGTGTGAAAAGAAAAAAAAAAAAAAAGAAAAAAAAAAAAAAAAAAAACCCTAAA
>RSEF01000007.1:338162-362258 GCA_003993805.1 Himantopus leucocephalus | reverse complement strand
AAAAAAAGAAAAAAAAAAAAAGAAAAAACCCTAAAGGCCGTGTTAATACTGTGCCTGGGCCATTCCCTGGCCTGAAACTAGGTCTGAAGGGAAAATAAGCAGACATTTCTCCCCACCCCCATAAAAACTCCCCAATGCACAGACGAGACAGGGGAGGATTTAGGTCTATATATTACACTCACACACTTCCTGGCAAAATACCCTGCGTGAAAAGTTTCACTACATGTGCTTTTTCCTAAGAAAGCAATTACCACGTTATCTTTTTGTTGGGTTTTTTTTTTCATGATTGCAAGTAGGCTTTTGCTGAGCTGGGTTAGTTTTTAAACAGCAATAGGCTTCAATTCAACGACCAGCTAACCCCCCGTTTCACAGATACCAGTGAAGAGGACCTGAGCTGCAGCTACACAACCAAAACTCTTCCGTATGTGTAAGAAATCCATCTTACATCTCCAGCTTCAGTACGATCCGAACCAAAGAGTAAAGATGCAAAATCCATTTTAAAAGCCTTTCTCATCAAAACATTTCAGTTACTTCAAAGTCACTACTATATTTTCAGCTACAGATGCTGTTCCTTGGTAGTCCTTCTGTGTGTAGAAAGAGATTGTATTCTCACGCCGTTTTCCAGATCTGTAACTATATAAATGTTAGAGACAGCTTTCGGTTGAATTTGAGGAACTAGAGCCCTACAGCCCTACTAAGTCATAGATTAATTACTATTTTATTATCTGTAGATTTCCTGAGCGGATGCTTAGCTCCTAAGATTTGTTTTGCCCTTCAGTTTTTACATCTGTAAAAATAATGACTGATGTCATCAGAAGTGGTCAAAACTGTTTCAACAAGATGTTTTTCCCACTGAAAAATTGAAGGCTCAGTCAAAACTCGGTTCTATGGAAACAGTGACAGTTCTGATGCAGGTATTCCCAGAAAGATAATTTAGGTTTGGAGTGGTCTGAAAGAGACACAGGCAAGAACCATTCCCGAGCAGCACCATGACCAGGTCCTTTCGCCCAGTTCTCCATTCAGGTGGGTGCTTTGCTCATGACTCAGCTTGCTGTTCTGGGACATAGTTATTGCATTCTTTCCCAATTAATGAAGAAAAAAAAAAAAAGTAATTTCCTTTTACTCCAGATCTAAATGAAAACTAAATTCAAGTTTTTGTAAGGAAAACAGTTACCGTCCAGCCAACACTATTTATCAACAATGCACCCAGAACAGTAAGTAACATCACAAGACAGTGACTGCAAACATTTCACAGAGAAAGTACCTATTTCAACTTTACACATTAAAATTATCGCAAGTCATTACATTGGCATGGAAATACAAAATTTTCTACCTCAGAGGTTAAAATTCTCCATTTCATCCAAAGAGAAGCATCAACACAGGAAAAAAGCAGTGTAGCTTTCCTTCCATGGTCCTACCGCTGTGCTTCAAAAGGGTTAACGGTGGCTACTTCTCAGAAGCCCTCTTCATGCCCATTTCATGCTTAGATTCCTGTAAATAAGAATGTCTGTCTGTAACAGGTGGTGATGTTTGGTAGCATTTATAACACAGATAATATTAACCATCCTCGTGAGGCTGTCTTGTCCTCCAAGAAATGAACCAAAAATATCCAGTTTTCCCCTAGCCTTCCAGCACTTCATTCCTGCCTTGTTTCAGATCTGTATCAGATCTTGTTTCAGATATCTCATTACCCATCCTTATTCTGGGGCAATTTTCTATTCTCACTCTTTATAAAATATGAGTTAGCATCCTATCACTGGATCTTGAACTCTTCGCTTCGTCCTGGCTTAGTAAGAAATGTTGGTCCCGAAACCTGTATTCCTTCCCTAAAGCAAGTTAGTGCAATACGAAGGCTATCGATTCAATCTAGAATTATTTTTTTTCTCTTTACTACATCTACTGGACTACCATAATTACCACTGACACAATCTGTAGTAAATGAAAAAAATCTAAAATAAACTAAGAGACACGCGTGGTCACAGATGATCAGGCAGATACCAAGAATTCTTTTCTTTAAGAAACGGCTCATTTCTTAAAGCCAAATGGTATATCCTGGACCATAGAAGAGATCAGGGATAATCAGTATTCAACACACATTCCGGTCTCTTTTGAACGTTAGATATAACCTAGAGGATATTTAAGGGGAATTTCCAACTACTGAATCATTAAATACACTCTCTTTAGCACTCACACGTCATTCTGAAAGGGCACAGGCAGAGGTTTCATTTGGCATCAGCCTACAGCAATTTCAGAGAGAAAACGGGAATGTGGCTGCATCCGTTCTGCAGCTCCCAAATCACGGACTCACCAGAAGCCGTGGCAGACATCCATGTACATCAGAGCACTTTAGGAGCTGCTTATTTACAGATGACCCCTTTTTTTTTTTCTTTTCTTTTTTTTTTTGGACGTTTCCACAGGGTGGATTATAGTTTCTTGATTACAGCCTTAAGGCCTACAGCTTCACAGGCCAAGCAAGTCAGATACAAAACCAACTGTAAAACCAGCTGTCGCTAAGATTGCAAGGGCAAAACTGTGGAGATTCAGGGACCCATTTTGACTGACAAACCATAAATCAAACACACAACAGTCCTTAAATTTGCCTATGACAATCCCCGGCAATTCAAAGAGCGCTAGTTAATGGCTAGAAGCACTTCCTAGCCAACCTTGACGAGAAAAGAAGGCAAAGAATAGCTGTACCAGCCACTTCAGAGAACAAAATCAGAACTACTGTGAACCATAATTTGTACTGCCTGTCAGGATTTGCAGCAAGGCAGGATAGTAATCTAGTCTCAGTTGCATTCACGGCTCTAGGGTGAGGTTAGTTCACTCGAAATACAGAAACATCCGACATTATTAGATAAAATTGGATGGGAGGTAGAAGTGTTCTCAAATGCATTTAGTTGGTTAGACCATATATTTAAATATCATAATTAACAAATCGGTACTTAGGACAGATATTATTATTTATAATTTAAAATTAGCTTTCCATAGTTTGGGTTTTTTTTTTTTTTTAAAAAAAAGCAGAAACCAGAACCAATCCCTGTTTTTCTTAATCTTTCTTTCAGACACCAAGGATAGTTACTGATTGACATGATTTATTATTTCATATTTGTTTGGACATACAATTCTCATATATGGAAAGACTAACTATGTGAGATCAAATTATTCCTACTCATAAATGAGGAAGTTCAGTCAGCAAGAATAACTCAACCAAAAAAAAACCCATAGCAATTCCTTGACAGAGCTGAAAACACAATTTAGACGTCCATGTTTGTAATCTCATGCTTAGCCACAAGACCAAGCTTAGCCTTTTTCCCTATACTCAGTGACAAAATTCTGCGCGCTCATAAAATGTTGCGTGTATACCGCTGTTCTAAAACAGTGGGACTGAGCGCATACCAGAAGTTTTGGGAATATATCCTACAGTAGTGATAATATTTTTCCACTTCAAGCAAAAAAAACCCAAACAGTACTCACAAGACAACAACAGGAAATCTTGCTCTAACACTGAGCACAGGGATTTAACAATAACAGTCTCTGGCTTCTTTGTCATGGAAAATGGCCACAGGTTTGAGCTCTGTCTGCACACAAGTGAATGATTCAACAAACAAGCTGCCAATGGTCCAGAGAATTCCTGTTTTGCGGCTGGAAAACCAGAAAGCAAAGACTGTACATGAATACAGCTCATCCTTCACCCACCTGTGGCAAATTAAATTGCATGCAAGTTAGAACAAACGAGCAGTGGCTCTGTACAGCCACATGCTGGAATGCTCCTCAGGTGCTTTGGAAAGCATCAGTTAATTCAGTACTGAGACAGATCATCTGCCTTCTCCAACTGTGGATCTTATACAGGATTTGTATTCCCATCTGTCAAAACACTGTCAAGTTTTCATTTTGCCATAATGTCTCCTCATTTTGCCAAATGGGGACTTCCCCTTTTTGTCCAAAGGCAGAAATATGCCTTCAATTAGCATGGTATTTTTCTCCTTTGCAGCAAAGACCTGCATAAGACAGCCCAAGGGTCTAGACTTAGAATTCAAGAGAAGAGGTCACCCCAGGGGAGATTTCACCCTGTGTGTTGGCATTAAGCACAGGCGAGGACATGAGAGGCAGCATTCACTTTTTTTCTGGCTAATTCAGGCTTGAAATTAGTTTGGTACATGACACGAGCTACCAAAGTCCCCAAACCAAACTGCTATGTTTCATGCTAACAGTCTTGTGATAGCCAAGAAACCTCCAGTATGGAGGTGGCTCAGCCCCCACCTCATCCCACCACACACCAGGCTCTACCTAGCAGCTGAGTGCTCCCTAGAGACATCGACATATTTGGGCCTGTCAAAAGGCACATCTGGAAAAGTTCCCCCTGTCAGTGTTAATGCTGGCGAGATCTTTAAATTAGCGTGAACGAGTTACGATGGGGACGTGTTGGAAGTTTCGTTTCCACAGTTCTTTCCTTTGAAAACAAATTTAAAAACTGAGTGGGTATAAATCTGGGGGCAGCTGATTCAATTCAACAGAATTTCCCCAGAAACGGGTTTGGCTGTCCTCCTCAGGAGCCAGCAGGGAGGAAGGATGGAAAAAAACTCCCAGAGAATTCAACACTGGCAGACTCTGCAGCTCTGTGAGCCCATCCTACAAGGGCACATCCCCAGTCTGATCCAGTGGCCTCAGCAGCCGGAGCCAGTTGCCACTAGAGAGCATGAACCTCTGTGTGGTTCTTCTGCTCTGAAGGGCTGAGCACCTCCCTGTTACGTACTTGGGTGATTGTTTTCTGGTTTCTCTTGGTAAGTACCTGGGATGAAAAACGGACTCCCCGGGGAGGCAGGTACTACACTGTCTGATGGATTCAATAGCTGCTGGATCAGCACACTGAGTCATGAAACCAGAANTTTTTTTTTTTTTTTTTTAAACAAACCGTAGACAACTTTCCCTGCTAACGTGCCTTAGTAACTCTTCCCAGTATGGATTTCTCAGTCAAACTACCCAAACGCCACTGCTTTTCAGTTCAAGAGTAAGTACATCCATTAAAATTAAAAAACACACACACACACAGAAAAAAAAAGAAAATTAAAAACATAAGAAAGCTCTGAGAACCTTCTGAACTGTCACCCCGTAATTCTGCAACCGTAGAACGTATTTCAAGAGCTTAAGGAAGAATTTGCTCAGAGGTAACACTTGCAATTTCAGACTTCCTAAATAATATTCCCACACATACTCAAAGGATTGTATTGTTGATGTTACGGAACAGGAGGAAGTCCTATTTTTCCTATAATAACAAATTAATCTTTCCTCCCTCTGAAAAAGAAACTTTTTGGAGACACGGCTGCATGCATCCCTTCACAAACACCCCCTCAAGCAAATCATAAAAAGTGTAATTAAGGGAGGGAAAGGTCCTCTGTTATTGAGGACTCTGCTTAGAAGGAAAACTTGTACTTTTATCAAAGATATTGCACTACAACTACTCTTGCAAACAAAATTGCCCAACACAAAAGCGTTGGAATTGAACTGTAGGTATATGCAAACTTATTTTCAGAATGAAACCAAGTATATTATAATAATAAATCCTGCATGTCATGTATAGAGGCTTAACAAGTTGCTGCAGATTGGGAATGACCATTCCTGTGTGGTAGTATGAAAAGATGTGAAATTTCTACACTATATTTATTGGGACTTCTAAGGAGGAGTTATGCTTCATTATTATTTTCCCCACTATTTAAAACCGGTCTGCAATTTACACTAGAATTTGAAAAATGATAGCCCACTTCTTACAAAAGTAACTGACAGAAGATGGTGTTAGAAAAGGAGTTGCAGTATTTAAGCCAAAAGAAGTTTAAAAGAGAACGACCTGGGTTTTTAACAGGAGACTGTGAAATCTTAGCAAAGACCTTAAAAAACGTCTCATCACAAATACTAATACTGAACAGTGTACACGTAGTTACATATGAAGAAGTTATTTTTCGTATATTTCTTTAATTATGTATGATTCTCTCATCTTTGTGATTTTGTTAAAGAGGAGTTTAAACGAGAACCGAGTATGCAAGTTTTAGGCTGTGGACTCAAAACCTTTTTGACTTCAAGCAAAAATACAGACAGATGGACAATTCAGCCAAACTCTTCGCTGGCTATCCACCAGTCTATGAATGGTAGCAACAACAAAAGCAGTATAAATAATAAAGAGAAGTGCAGCATGGAAAAATCTATGGCTAAAGAACTCAGAAATAAGATATTTCTGGAAGTTCCATCTTAATTCTGTAAGCCCGAGAGCCTTCTACTTCCCTTGCTAGCTAAAGAAAAGAGATCAGCTTATCTAGGGCACATAAGGACAATTTTATTTCCAACTTAATTGCAAGAAAAGCCTGTGGAAGGTAACCCAGCTGGGATGGATGTGACTGTACATGCCAGACAGACGTTGCCAGCACCAGAGTTCTTCCTATGTTCCCCAAATGTTAACTACTCACTGGAGATTATGCATGTTTTATACGCAGGGAAATAGCAATTTCTTTGTTCTCCAGATTCATTTCAACATAGTGAACCCTTTAGGAGTGCAAATTTTTGCCAACAAGAAGCAAATTAAATTAATAACACATGTGTATAGTGTGTTTCTGCTTCCATCATAGGTGAATGCATAAGAGACGCTATTTGCGACCTTCTTGAAGCGAGGAACTTGAATCCAGCCCCAGCTACCCCAGCACGAATCAACTGCAATTCTACTGGAAGAAGCAAGGCAACAGTGATGTAACTGATGCCTCAGCCAAACTTTTAACTCCGTCCAAATAGAAACAGAGCAAACACATCAATGCAACTTCCCTCTGCGTTGCCCTATTAACTCCTCATCAGTGCAGTTACTCAAGCTATTCCAATACCTGTTTAAACCCAGTAATATACTTTACTAAATGTCACCAGATTAATCACTAGTCTGTCAAAATGTAACTTACACGAACACTTCCAGCATGCACTGATTGTGTATGATTTAGCTATTCTCAGTAATTATTTTTCTGTGTAATATACAGATTCTCATTTTTATACAAACAAAATGTACACGTTGTAATCGATTCTATATATTTATGGTGTTCGGTCCTATGTGCGTGTTGTCCTATAATACGTATTACAAACCATTTGACTTCATAGATCTCATCAATAGACCATCACAGTATGTCTTTTCTTCAAAATATCCGCTCTGTTATTTCATATTCACTTATTAAGAAACCCTCTTATTGTGCAAGTAATGAACCATCCTCACCTCCAATATTGGTTTAACTAAAAAAGGTCCTGCTACTTTTTGAAGGACTGCAGCCAATGAAGTACATAAATCATGTTCCTGTTTAAGTACTATTCCTAAATGCGTGCTTATTTGAAGCAGAAGAACTGGGCTGAACCAGGCTTTGAACACTGAAAATACGCTCTGTAAAATCCATAATAACTGCTTAACAAAGATCACTATTTTTGTTTCTCAAACAGACGCAGAGGCTTGGGGCTGACCATCCCACCAGCCCTGGGTATTGTGCCCGCTTCCAACACCAGGTAAAAAAAGATAAAGACAGAAGGACATACATTAAAACCCCGTGCCAAACCATTCTGGGGGTATTACCCAGCAGACCACAACAAGTCTGAAGGTCACATTTCACGTGCATCAAGAGAGATATTTCCAACTGGCACTTACTAAACAAGCAGACTGGCTACTTGCTTTAGACAGCCCTGAGCAAATATTAATTGAAACCATCTGTAGGACACATTATCTCTGAAGTAACTAACGATGTTCGGTTGACTTTGGACTAAATTACCTAACAGCTTCCACACAGAAGAAGCACATTCATGAAAGAAAGTGATTTACTGTTTTAATATAACACACAACTAGAAAGGGCTCACACATGACCCTGTGGTTTCTATGATTATTCTCTTTAGGAAGGCACAACTGCAAGAGAGAAAATAGCTAGAAAGCTGCTGTTTCATCTGTATAACTTGCCTGTGGGCTCTGAAGCACCTGTTTAAGGGATTAATTACCCTTCTTGCCTTAAAAAATTCATGAGAGAGGGGGTCCTAAGAGAAAGAGATCAAAAAGGAAACTTTCCTCCAGCACGTGACCCATCCCAGAAGCCAGTGAGAGATGCATTGTACTTACTAGAGCACAAGGATTGTTCCTGCCATGCATCTTATAAATACTGGGAAACAGAGGAGGTGCCTGCCCCTCTTCTCCATCTCATTTGCTTCTTACACCTATACAAAAAGAATGTGAAGAGTCCAGATTGGTCAAAGTTACTCACTGTACTGCCTCTCATATCTGCCAGTTACCTCAGCAGGGAGAATGCCAGAAAAACTTTATCTATAGGATGCACGATGAGGGTTACCGTGCCGTACTTTACAAGGAACCATTCTGTGTAATGGTTTATCATCATGCTAAGCATGCTGTCAAAGTCAACGATGTGTCGGCAAGGCCACAGAACTGAGCAGGCTGTTGAAACACAGGACAACAAGCAATGTAAAAAGGCAACGGAGAGGCAGATCCTGAGGATACGTATGCTATTCAAGCCCTTGAAAAGAACACTCATGGCAAGGGAGTTTCTGTGATCTGATGAAAGGACAGATAATACACATTTGCAAGAATTAGGGCTGGTAACCTTACCAAGATAGCATACCAGAAAAGATAGAAAATTCTCCAAAAGGCTGGATTCTTTATTGCAAACAAAGCCAGTAGACTTCAAGTAAAACGACGTAGGCTATAATGAATGGTTTTGACTGTAGGGAGAAAAATTAATGGCTTAAGTCCAGAAATTGTCTCTGCCTACATACAGAACTAGGTCTGTAGGAGATCCTTATTCAGCACGTTTCCTACAGAAGACATTAATTTACATCTTCTTGTTTAAAGAATAGATAACTTTCTCCATGTGAGAAATTCCAGCAGACACAGGCTCAGAGGAATGAATGAGCACTGCAGAGACCACTGCACATTTCAAACGCACACTCACCAAATGTTGCCACTTTGAGATTTCAAAGCTCGTGAGGAAAATGCAGTTTCGGGGTTTTTTTTCAGAGCAGAAACTAGGATATCAACCCTGATTGGTCTGCAGTTGCTCACCTCCTGACAGTGCAGTTCGAGGGGCATGAGGCCTTAATCAAGCTCAGATGTAAAGAAGGATTTCTTTTAAAGGCTATCAATGTTAATGAACAACTCGGTCTTGTCTAAACATCCAGACTGTGATATGGGCAAATATCTGAGTTTATCATGTCCTCAGCCTTTTGAACAGCCAGATTTTATTTGCTAAGCATCGGTCATGCCAAAAGGAATGAGCTTATCCTGAGTGGTGGCGGCTGGACTTGAAGTCTGGACTTTAGATAGCAAAACTTCCAGGATTTGATGCAATTTTGCCTCAGCCACCTATGCCGAGTTTTGGGCTGTCCTTGTAAACCCAGAGACTAAAGGAAACTGTCCTGGAGCCGTACTGGAAAACAGAAAGGCACGTTCTCATTCTAAAAGGCTTTACTTTGTGCTTCTACATCTAAAAGCTAAAAAGAGATGCTGAATCTTTGTGCCAAAGGTAACAACACAAACACAACTGGATGTACTAGTGTTAGCTATGGTATTACTATTCCTTACGTATGTTAAAAGCAGAGGATTCCAAATTAAAAGCCATACTGAAAGCCGGAAAATAAATATCACAACAGTTTTAAAAACAAACCCGTCAGAAAACTAGTCTCTTCACCTCATTTATGAGGTGAACTTATATAGGTTCATTTTATCCTTTGATTAGTTTTTCTATTGTTTTTTGATTATGCCAGTAGCGTGCAATATTGTTGCAAAAACCATACAGGTGTTTAATTTAAAATAAAAAGGCTTTTGTGCAACTTTTTTAATCATGAAACTGTTTCTACTAATATTAGATTTTTATGAACCCTTTTGAACTTACACTTTTCATATATAGTGGTTCTGATCATACACTAAAATATCTCCCGTGAAATTAGAATAGCCCTGCACAATTATTAATCTACTAAAATAAGGCTTTTCAAATGCTTACTCACCGATCTGTTCTGTGTACTGTTGCACAACAGCTTCTCATGAATTTATTAATCACGGACATATCACTGTTGAAACATTCAATATGTTACATTGGGGCTTCCCACTCCTTCCCTCAGGGTAGACTCCTTTCTTATTACTCTGGCTCAGTCAGCGTCTGCATTATTGACTTTTTCAGCAATACTGCAGTTTTATCTTTGAAGTTTTTGAAGAAAAAAGTTGCAACAGAAAGACGCGCATAGAAAGGTGTATGAAATGCCAATTAATGTGTTCAGCCCCTTGCAGAAACAAGTTCTACCCTCTGCAAGCAAGATTCAGCTAATTAAGCAGCAAGCGCATTCTTACTTGCCAGCAATAATCATTTAGTCTGCTACATCCTTTCCAATTGGAGTGGAATAAGAGCTGCAGCTACTTCTGCAGCCTCTAATCCTTCTTGCTTTTTCAGCCCTCACTGCAACCAAACTTTTAGGAAATTTAGTGAAATTCATATTCATCAAATAAACTCTTTTCTGAAAACCACGCTGGAGCTTTGCAGGTATCAGGTAGTGAAGGACTTCACCTTTTAGCTTGACGCTGCAGCTGCATTAACACTTCCTCGGGAAAGTCTGGTTTTGTTCCAAAGCTCTAAGCTCTTATCTGCCACCGCTCCAAATACAAACACATCATGAAGCTCAGATTCAAAGTTATTTACAGAAAGATGTGATGGAAATGTCATTGTCAACGTAATCGTCCCTTGTCCACATTACATGGGTATTTCAAGACAGACACCTATTTCAGGGCATTTTGTTTAGAATAATTTTATCTCTGTACTTAAGAAAAAGCATATAGCAAGACAAACTTCCTGAAGCCCAGGCACAGAATAGGATCGTGCCACTGCTTCTCACATGGTTAAATTCACCACCACACTGATCTCTAACACGAGAATGCCCAACTATCACTTAAACAGCAATTTTTTCCTTTAGGAGACACGCAGCTTGCCTGTCCTCATTAGCAGAACACTACGACACAGCTGAGGAAACTGCTCCCCTCAGCTTATATTTTCCTAAAGGATCCACAGAAATGTAAGCTGAATAAGAGAAAGGAAAAGAGAAACAGGCTGCCCCTAGATGCCAGCCGACCTTTTAAACTGAGGGGAATACCTACCAGCTACAGCAGCTGCAACCCATGGATGAGACTCCCAGAACCACCTCTGCTATGGCCAATGGCATAGTCATGGCAGAACGGAGTGTACCAAGGACTGCTTGCATGAGCTGAAGTCATGCTTTGGTCTTCACTGCAGGCATTCCCTTAGAGTTGGTGGCTTAAGGCATAACCACTCATTTAATTTAATATTTAGCAATTTTTAATTTTAACTAGGGAGACCATGCATACCTATAGTCTTGTCTTAAAAAAAACCAACAAGCTAATTGCTCATCTTAGACATCACATTTTTTCAGTTGGCACTTAAAGACTAAACAAAAAAGAGAACTCCTGCTCATCTGCTTGCCTCCTTCCATTATCTGCATTAAGAAATGTTCAGCAGTATCTCCTTTCCCCACGCCCCCCTGTCCTTGTTACCAGTTAGCTATAGCTGATTACAAACAAAACAGCAATCTATGGTAACTCATTTTATTTGCACAAGGGATGTGTTAAATATTGTTTTATTCTCTTTCTTCAGCGCGCTCTTCCTAAAAAAGAAGAAAGCATTACATATTCCAGCTCCCCAGGATGCCAAACATAGACATCTCCTGAGCAAACAGAATAAGTTACTCAGTATAATAACTATAAAGATGAGAATAAGATTACAAGAAAACATCCTCTACAGCTGTAAACACTCGCTGCAAGGCTTAATGTTCACCACCATAACATTGTCACGCTGGGCCTACTCTGATCCCTTCTCTTCTCATTGCTAAAGCAAGCAGATTTTTTTTCCATTACTATGGAACTCCTATGTACCGTTTTTGCAGAGAGGAAGGGACATGTGTTGATAAATGAGTCTGAAAGCCAATCAAAACTAACACTGGATCATACGTCCCTTGTGTTAAGGTTTGACACACACCCCAAAAAAAAAAGAAAAGAAAAAAAAAAATCAGAAATGAATAGCCTGGGGAGTTTCTGCTTTGGCAGAACTAGAGTAAGGCAGTAGCCAAACACATTGCTACTGGCATCCAATCTTGGAAATTTTAAGCCAGCAAAATCATAGCTTGCTTCAGTATAATTAAAACAGATGCTCAAAGGGGGGACTGTAAGGCTAACTGAAGTAATTATACAAAACGTGTTTTAATAATAAAAATGTTTTGAGCAATCAGGAGAGGGGGGAAATGGTATTTCTATGCTTTGAAACTAAATCAGAAAAACTGAAAAAAAATATGCATAGTACTAATTAGATGAGAATTCTCCCCCATGCCCTGAAACAGTCAATTTGGACTAGTGCTATGTATTAAATCTTGTATTCTATATGTCTTAATTTTGCAAGCTAAGCATCTTTTGCAACGTACAAAGAATTTACAAAGAATTGTAAGCCATCGACCAAGGTCTGCCTAAATGCATGTATTGCCATATTCTCTAGAACACTGTTAGATGTTTTGATGTCACTGGTCGGATGGGCAAACTTATACCTACATGAAAAATGTTCATAGTGTTATCCACTATATGTGCTTCACTGCAGCTGCTTTATCTTGATTGTCATGGTGAAAAAAGCCATTAAGCAGTTTAATGATTGGTTAAGGATAGCTCATGTCTAAAACCGTTAGGGTCATTCTCAGCTATTCTTGTCAAGCTCCATATGGTCTCTATGGGAAACAATTACCACTTTATAAGAAAACATGAGTTTCTGTCCAGCTTGTTCAGTTTCTAATGGAGTTTGGACATGCCTGTTCATTCTGCTATTTTGAAGTCACTCTCCTAACTTTTTAATGACTTTATAAAACACAGCTTTGAACAGAGCTATTGTCTCCTGGATAGAGCACTATGTCTGATTTCCATCTGTATTAAATACTCCTTATGACTCTTTCCAGCAGTACAGAGGACCGTCAAGGTATAGAATGAAACTCAGCCTGACTAAGGCCCATTGAATGAAGTAAAGGGGTCTCATTAGAAAGGGAAAAATTAGGCTGCCTGGCATTTAAAGAAAAAAAGTGAGCTACAAGCCATATGCACTGATTCCATTTGCCTTGTGGATGGCAGTGATCCATATGGTGACATTTCATCTGTGAATTCTGTATTTTTTAGCAATATTAAGTAATAGTGTTGTGGTTTGTGCTGGACTGGCCACTGAAACGAACGACAGATGCTCTCCCCCACCTCTAGTCTTACGTTCTGAACTGGTGCATACTGATGTCCTCAAAATGGACTTGTGGTGGGGAAGTTACAAGAATGCCGGACTTCCAAGACTTTGGTATTGGTAATTTGTTGGCAGAATGAGGGTAATTCAGACCACAGCATTTTTAGAATCACGCTATGTAAGTCCCTGTGGATAAGCTACAGGTACGGCATACAAGATACAGGATAAAAGAAACCCTCTTTATCCAGCCTACAACATGGTTCCTGCACTCCTCAAGATCAATGGTAAAAGAAGCTTCCTACAGCCTCTCCTTGGAGAAATCTGAGCAGGATCATAAATCGGGTTAATATGTTAAGGTTGTTAAAGGAATGAATAGAAGTATTAACTTATTTCAGATCCAGGATATTCTAAATTGCTTTACTGAAACGTTTCCAGTGGCTGCAGACTGAGCTCTGCTCTGCTAATCACAGAACCCAGAGGCATCAAAAACTGCTCATGGGCAAGAACGTCCTCTGCTGTACAATTCCAGACATTTTTTACATCACTGTTTCAGTGTACTCAGCATTCTGGTTTCTAGATGTTACACAGAATAACTGTTCCACATGCTAAGAGATTTCCTACACGTCACAGGCAGATCTGATTTGTCTTCTTACCTTAACTTTGAATAAACATATGATTATTTTACTGTGATGTTTTCTGTTGAATGTATTTATGGGAAAATATCACTTATTTTATAACTAATTGGGAATGAATGTGAATCTAGCAAGTATCTTATATGCATTGTAAAATGACGTTCTAGAGTGGCTTCGGTTTTTCAGAAAAAGGATAGAAGACATTAGTCTGGAAGGGAAAGGATTGGTCTTGTGATCAGATTTAAGATATCAGTTCTCTATTTGTCAAAATTATTTTGATTAGACTCACCATGCATCTTATACAGTATAGTAATACAATACAGAAAATAAAAACACTATTCATTCACCAGGTAATTTTTCACATGCATAGAAAAACTATCGCAATATAAAGTAGCACTACCCAGTCTGGAAATCTGGTAGTCAGGCTATCTCTAGTGATCTCATGGTTCTGCTATGATTCATGAATATAGAAATCCATTTAAATACTTTCATTAATCCCTGATGCTTTTACTGTATGCAAAAGGCATGCAGCTTAAATACTGAATTATACAATAGGCTTTAACCTTCTGCCATGACTCCCTCCTGAGTCTCATTGGCTTAGGGAGGGAAACGAGGGATGAATTTGAACTACGTCAATGAAAAATTTCGAGACAAGTTAGGGCAAAATGTTTTGCAAGACACGACTGTCATAACTGTCACATTTGAGTGAATAAAAGATATTCTGAAGGCCACGGTTCATCACCTTTTTATATGAATGGGAAAGCATTCAGCTTTACCTTGCTGATAATAGGTTGTGCAACCCCCATACAAACTGGCACAGACAGGAGCTGAGGAACAAAAATAGAAAGAAGTATGTTAGGGGAGGGCAACAGGTTTTTTTTATTGAAAACGAGCAATTTGTCTGTATTTCCCCCCCCCCAACAGTTATTGATGCTCATTTATGTGCAGTGTTACATGATTAATTTTGTTGTTGTTGCTTTGAAGACAGTCACCTTGTAAATATTGGGTTCTATTCCACCTGTTTTCATTAAGCTAGCAGTTAACAAAAACAGAAAAGAAAAAAAAAGAGAAAAAAATCACACAAGCAGACAGCAGAGGTACACAGTAGCTCATCAGCTCTATATTCCCACTGAAAAGCAGCGATCGCTGTCCTGCATAGCTGCTTCCAGAGCCATTGGAACTGGTTCCACTCACAGAAATTAAGCAAAATAATAAAATGCAGCCTTTTAAACATGAATCACTTCTGTGAACTTAAGGATATGGTTTTCCACCTCCTACACCCTTTTGGCTGCCTCCTTCCAAGTGGCAGTAATCAGGCGACTGCAAATACGGGTAAGCCATAGAGCCGGCCCCAGCTGGTGGCCGACCACCGCCATTCCCAGGCTGTTGGAAACGTTTAGTTGCTTCTAGCTCTCTGCCACCTCAAAATTATTCACTCTTCCCTGATGAAGCGCTTCGTGGGCTTACCCAAAGGTCTCCAAAATACCCAGGAGCCGCTGGGGGGGGAACAATTGTCCATCAACACGAGTGTGTAGGAAATCTGCTGAACTGCGGTAGCTGGGGTGGCTGCTCTGGGCTCACCGGGGCTGAGCCACACTGCCACCAACAAGGAGCTACCCAGTCTGGTTAGACACCCCATCCTTTCTGCAGCTCTGCCATCACCACCATCATCAAACCATTCCACAGCCAGACAACTGCCGCAGCTGCTGTTTCAACAAACCCTTGCAGAGAGGGGTCACGTGAGGCTTTCGCCTCGGCAGAAACTATGGAGGCCGGCATCAGCGCTGGGTCTCGGCCGCTGGCCCCTCAGCCCCGCAGAAGCACCACTTCTGTCCCAAGCTGTTAGCTGAGGTAAACACCTCTGCTTTGTTTCCACCATGATCCCGAATAACTGGATTCGATTAGCTACGGGGTTTTACAGGGAATTATCTCCACCAAAAAGTACTCCTTGCTTCTCTGGCAAACACGTTGCCTCAGATGCTTAACCCCACCAACTTGATCAAATAATCTTGTTACTGACGCCTGGAAAACAGTCAGCATGTCAACCTTTCGAAGTTCACCACAGTAACTTTAAATTAATCAGATCAAGGGGAAAAAAGGCATGTTTGCAAGCTTCTTTCAAACCCAGACTAGCACCTGCCATCTTGTTCTCTCCAGCACTGCCAAAAGTTTTTCCAAGCTCTACTGAACCTTTAAAGCAGCACAATCACAAACAGCAAGTCCTGTAGCATTCAGTGACAAACGTTTTCCAGAACAAAGACAACACGCACCTATAAGTTTACAAACCAAGCATGAAAAAATAATTTTTCAGGTCCCCTTTTGTAACATAAAATCAAAACAGTCATGTTTTTCTTCTTTTCTTTCTTATTTTTTAGGATAAGTTTTAAATTTACTGCTATGCTGGAAATAAATGGAGGGGGATTCATTCTTCTTGTTCAGATTTAAAAGATTAACTTTTCAATTATTAAATTGTATCCACAGCCAATGGCTTGCTGTACAGTCTATTTTTAAAAGCACGTGAAAGATTAGTGTAACCAGAATACCTGGAATAAGAACATTTAGCAAAACTCTCCCATGTAGAAATCCGAAATTAGTGTTTGAGATGAAAACTGTGGAGATCTGCGATATCAATTTACAGTTAATCCCAGGCTTGCTCTCGGGGGGGCTCAGGTCACTTTTTAATGGTCTTTAACAGCTGCACACGCACAACCCTTCCCTCCTCAAATCACCGCGCAACATACAAATGTTGTTTCCATCTATGGGGATGATCCAAATCCTTACTAAAACGATTCGATGCCTGCTTTACATTCAAAATTACATGTTAATTTTCAAAAGGAAGCATATCACAAGTTTGTCTTTAACAAAAAAAATGAGCGGGGTGGGAGGGGGCTATTTCAAGCTGGGAGTGATGTGTTTCTCTAGAGCCACCGGTGGGTCCCTTTGAGGTCCTGCTAAAATCCTGGTGCCCATATTCCAGTGGATTTGTACTCTGCAGACTACTCAGCAGAATAGAGGGAGGAACCATAAACATCTCCAAATCATCACTCTCTCCTTCAGGAAGCTCCTCCAGGAACTTCAAGAACTTCCTCCAGGAACCATAGGCAGGGTAGTAAAACAAGGGCCCTTCACACAGGTCTCCGTCTCCTCTGAGGATCTCTCCTAAACGTCTCACCCTGCTCATAAAATTCAGTGATTTCTGTGAAAAGACTCTCAGCATGCACTTCTCAGCATCTCTTTCCGCAAGAAATTCTGCATGGCTAAACCCACTTGGGCCCACCTCTCCGTTTAAAGGAACACCACCTCATTTTGCAAGAACCCACATTTTCAGCATCTGTCCCTAGCTAGAAAGTCTGGTAGAGGTTGCTCTCAGTGAATTATGTCTGATGATGTCTTTCAGAATGTCCTTCTGAAAATTACACCCCAGGTAAGGCTTTACTGTTGTAGCTTGACCTACTAGCTCCGGGCTACAAAGGCCTGACATAATATTCTAATACCAAACACAAGTTACCTCGTTTTAAAAACTCCTTTAACCTAAAGAAAGTACTACCTCAAAACTCACTCCATGGACCTGACTAAGCTGAGACATGAAGAGACATGAAATAAAGCAAGTGCTAATGAAATTACGTGACCCCTTGAGAATAAGCTTTATTTCAGTGGGATATTCTACATTTTTCTAAGCCAAGGCACGCAAGAATTCACGCACACCAGTGGCCAGCTGAGATGGCACATGATGATTGACCAGTTTTTAAACAAGTATTACAACACTAGCAGGCATCAGCAAAGCATCAGCGCAGCAAGAGTTAAGAGTATGTGCTGTGCTTCACTGGTGGGAATAGTTTGGGAAGCAGAAATAGTAGGAGTAGGATCCTTTACAATGACTTCAGTTTTTATTAACATATTTTTACAGGATATCCCAGTTAAGCCAGACAGCTTGTTTACAATAGGGCCCTGTCCAAGGACAGCTTAAAACTATTATACAGTACATACAGAAGGACAATACAGTCCCAGTACAAGCTACCAGCAGGCAGTAAATCATGTCAAAGCCTCATGTTACACCTGATTAACTGCTTGGCTCCAGTACCACAACCTATTCCAAGAATGCTTGCTTCAGTGTAGTTAAGAGTTGTCAGAGAATTTATGTCATCTGATGGCAAGTTACATAAAATAGTGCCCCAGTGTATCATTTAAGAAGCATTACTTGGCTTGAGCTGCAAGAGTGTGCGCTTCACACCTGCAGTATCCTCTGGTGCTATGTATTCCTTAAAAAGGGACTCCATTTAGATGTCTCATTTACTAGGAGAAATCACATCACCTCTGTCCCAACAGGATTACAACTCTATCTGAATGACGCTTCATCAAACACATCCAAAATTTTATCACTCGTGAGTCAGTCCATCCTCAACGTGGCCACTGCAATTAAACTAAATTTCCCACAAATATTTTCTTGATTCTGCAAAATGGCTTAAAAATAGATATCCTTGTAAAATTGAAAAACTTACATTTTTCACTAAACATACGAGCCTGCGAGTGCATCAAATAGTGAAATCTTTATACCACCTGAACACAAAGGAAACCTTGTTTCTGTGAAGCTCAACATCAACCCAGGCCACTAAAGAGGCAAATTTCAGAAGCATCCTAAGGTCGGTAGATTGCATGCCTGTCACACGCGCAAGACACTATGAAAACCAAGCAATAATCCTTATGAAGTCTGTGTTTATCCAACTGTCAATCAGCAAGCCGTATGGCATTAACTGTGCTGCCATGCGTCTTGATCAAGAGTTAGAGTGTCCTGCGAGCCAGCAAAAGTGTTTAATTGTAAAATCCGTTAGTTCTGACTCCGTATGTACAGCTTTTTCCAGAGCTATGCAGGAACTTAGCAGAAAGCCTGAGGTCTGTTTTAACAGAAACACCTTCTACACACACATACGAGCAAATCCAACATTTCTACGGGGTTCTTCACACTTCAAGTCAGCAGGAGGCTTGTTTATATTCTTTTATAAGATATAAGATCGCCACCTTTTTTTACAGAACAGTCTTGTAATTACTATCTCTTTCCTTAGGCAAGGCAAGCGATACTTCAGCTTTACCCTTGATTTCATAAACTGGTGAGCTGGTTTGTACTTCAAGTCTCTGCAGAGAACACAAACCCAGTAAAGAGGACAATTTCTTGCACTGAGCATATTGCAACATACATGGTGGGCTGAGCACCTGAATTCTTCCTCTGGCTTATCGAGTGAGGCAGTTTCTTATTTTAACAATTATATTGCAGAACACAGTAAAACATTTGCTTCTAAAATTGAACAAGGAGCTTAATTAAAATAAGAACAAGTCTTCTAAAAATAACAGCAGAGCAGCAGAACACACATCTCTCGACTACAAACCTATTTATCATTTTTTTCTGCTCAGTCATAACAGCATTTCCACAGCTATCACAAGAGGAACTATTAACAAACGGAAAGCCTGATATTCAATCACTTCTCCCTGGCAGAAGATGACAAAAAGTCCTTCTGGTTTTAGTATGGAGTAAGACCCAAACTAAATACTAAGGCCATGGCAAAGCAGATAGGCAAAATCTTTTAGAAATCCAGATATGGAAAAGCAGATCATCCACAAGCTGTAGTGGCATTTAAGGCAGAAGAGAGCACCTGAATGGTACCACTGTGGTGGCCTTTAGGCACAAGCACCTGTGGAATTGAGAGGCAAGAAAGAAACCAGCACACGTTCCCTAGCAAAGCGTGAAGTGAGACATGAGCACCAAGCACTGGGGAACAGAGGTTTGAAATGGAAACGCATACAACAGCATCGGTGGGGGGAGCTTTTGGGTAAGCAGTCAATGCTGGGAATAAACGTTTGGGGATGGGTTAGCTGAGGCTGGATTTTCAGAGGACTTCTCTCTCTGAATCCTGAGCGGCACAGGACTTGTCTCACAGATGGCACAGCTTCAAGGGGTAGTAACTGGCAGGACTGTCTCTAACGTTGCCACGTTTTTGGATTCAAAGCTCGCAGCTGCTTAGATAGGGAAGGAAGAAGAGCGGGTGGGAGGGAAGCAGCTGAGCTATCACTGCGCTCAGCAGCTGTAAGAGTCAGCAAGGCTGAACGCAAGCGCTCACAGGGTTCAGCAAATTGCTCTCCATGCCTTTAGGTGAGATGTGATCAAAGAGATGCGCTGCCATGACAGAAGCCACTGGGCACAGCATACCAGTTCAGATGCAACGTACAAGATCTTCTTTGTGGCTAGAAGTCGTGCTGACTGCTTAGCAGAAAGAGCAGTCATGCTGCAGAGGGACAGCTAGGTCCGGGAGGGTGCTCATCAGTTGCCACTGCCATTTAGTTGCCATTTGCAGAGGTCTTGCAGAGCGTCTTGAGCAGCCTTGATCCTTGCAGATTCGAGCTGGACCTTTTGATCAGCTCTGGTATGGAAAATACAAAATTAGTAAATTTGCTTTTACCCAGCTTGTTAATCTCCAGGTGGTTTTATTTAATGGCAAGAAAAATCAGAGGTTCAGCCTCAACTAAAGTTTCAGTGAGTTCAGCTCTTCAAAGTTCAAGGCACAACTGAAAATCCGTGACTGAAGCTAGCTGTGTTCACTGCCTTGCTCAATTACCTGCAAATGCATAAGTGGAAGCAGTGGTATCTGCCTAAACAGACCTGGTGACTAAGTGCAGATACTACTTATACCTGATTTTCTTTTCCTGGTCTTGCAAGTCTTCACCCAGAGCACCAAATACCAGACCCATGATGTGTTAACATCACCTTTCCTGTTGAGCTGTGCTCTACCATTCCACACTAGATTTCCAAGAAGTTGTGTGCCTCTGGCAATTCAGCCTGCTAGAGGTTCTCGTAAGGCAAAATTGAACGGAAACTGCTGTATTCCTTTCAAACGGGCTCATGCAATTCTTAAGTTGACTTTCAAAAATACCCCAAATATACCCAGGGGAAATAAACTTAACAATGTGGATTGCTGCCTGAAATCATTATACAGATAGCTCAGGGCATTTAGTGTTGTGACGAAAGAAAAGAAACAAGAAAAAAAGATTAGCAGGCTTCACAGAAATGACACAGTTTAGTAAATCTGGCACTTCTCCTTCTGCAACAGAAAGTTTGACATCACCTAGATTTATAAATACAGTACTGTACATACTGGTTTTCCCAATTTGGAAGTCTCTACTGATTAAGTTCAATATTATACAGGAAACACGCCTATAGTAGAGGGCGAGCTACTACTCTCATTTAGACGTACCTGCAGATTTGTGACATTATCATTATTTCACTACACAGCTTTGTAAGAAGTGATTTTACTGCAAATAAGAATACCTTCTCATAAAAAGGCATGTACATTCAAGTGCAGTACTAAAAGACAATTAAAGTTTTGCTTTGCCAGTGTAGATCAATTCCTGCTGAGGAATAACACAGACATAGGAAATGGACTTCAGGATGTCTCAAAGGCAGAGAATTAGGAGCTAAACTGTCTAAATACATAGCAAGCCTCAAAATCCTGACAAGCTTTCTCTTATTTAACTTCAACACAATTTAAAGGGAACTCAGGCATAATTTGTAGTTGAGCATAGTTCGATGAAGCCCTGAAAAATAAGCCTTTGCTTTTATGAATATTTTCTTTAAATTAAATATTCATATGATAGCAGTTAAACAATATAGTGGCAAGTTTTAGCATGTGCTCTAAAATGGTATTTTACTACCTTCAAATAACCAGCAGGATGATATCAGAGACATCAGTCCTGACTGTATTATACTTCCATTGAAACTACACCTACAGTATTTCAGCATTACAACAATTTGCACTTGCATCATCTTTTCCCTTATTAAAAAAAACCAACACAACTTGACCAGTGTTTCTACAAGCAATTCTTGCTTAATTAAAATGATACATCCAAACAGATTTATGCTACACCCTGTTTTGTCATGAAAGTACTTAATTCCAGGCGATGAGACTACGTGGGTGTCTGCTCATGATTCTGAATTCCTATTTAAATGTATGTTCCAAAGATACTTTCCATGTAGTCAAGGTCAATGGGGAGGAAGCAGGAAAAAACCGAATTGTTAAAATTTCACGGAAGGGTTAAGAAAGTCATGTAGAATAAAAGACTTGTTTCAATGCTAATCTTAGCAGGAGTCAAATCCATATTTTTTGTATGTTTTAGTTTTTTAAGGCTTGCAATCTTGGAATCCATGAGACAATCACAGAGTAGAAACTATAGTGTAAACACTAAAACAGTAATATAAGTAATCTGGAAAGTTTTCGCCTAGTTCATAAGACGCCTGTAAACAGTTCTAGTACTAAACCTGCCAAATTACATCTAATAGTCACTTGGTGTGATCTCACCATTATTTCCTTGGTTTGTTACATATCATATCTCTACACGTGAATTTCAACAGAAACACTGGCTGTTTGGGATCCATGGGTCACGGTACTCCCAATACCTAGTTGCACAGCCCCAAAAATAAGAGGAACAACAAAACAAAGAAGCGAAGAACAAATGTTGACAGATAATGACTAAAGCGATCTTTAATATGACCCATACTGTACTTGAAAATCCTTATTTATCTATATCATGATCATTTTAGTAACACCTTCTGCTTAAAAAAAGTTCAATAAGTCAGTTCTAATTATACCACAAGCCCCATTAACAAAAATGATGGCTGTGCCATCACAATAACATTCTTGTGCAAAAAGAAGAACTTTACAAGCAGGACAACACGCTTGCCAGACGGATATAGCATTTTACAGATGGGGAAACAGAGGCACTAAAAGCCAAACGCGTTACCCTAAGGGGCTTTGCCTCAAAGTTTGTCAGAGAGGCAGCTGAGCAACGTCACTACTGCTTCCAACGCTGATCATTACTCCACTGTCACCTTTTATTCCCCCTTCTACATTTCTAGTGCTCATTCAACTGCACACCTGTTTACCTTTAAATAATAAGCACTTTGGGTGACAGATGCATGTAACATTTAGCAAAATGGAGTCAGGGCCTCTAGTCACCATCACTACACACACAATAAAGAGTGGTAACGTTCCTAAGCCTGGCTACAGGCTGGATGGGAAGGAATGATTGCAAGAGGGAACTTTTATTGTAATAAAGCTCATTACATATTAATCTGATACTTCTATTTTGCATAAATGATGCACAGCCTCACCACTCTGAAGCATCTGTGTGGTCATTGTCATGCTTTTTTTCCTCCAGGGCAAACATGCACATCTATTAGAGATTAAGATACAAACACTAAAAAAGAAGGAACACAAAGGAACCATAATTAGAAAAAATCTCTTTGAACACAATACCAAAATAGTAAAGCAGATACTAGAACAAGTGAAACATTTTACTACAGTGAAGAAACACCTGCTGCTGTGATCTGGCAGATACCATGACACAGATAAATCTGAATGTTGATGGAAGACCAAATGGGCTTTACGATTTGACTCTGAACTTTGTTCCGGGACTTCTTGAAGTGCATTTTCCAGCCAGCACTCTTTAGCCTATTTTCCATATTCAGAAAAAATACAATCCGGGAAACTACAGGCCTGTCAGTCTGACTTCAGTGCCAGAGAAGGTTATGGAGCAGATCATCTTGAGTGCCATCACGCGGCACATACAGGACAACCAGGCGATCAGGCGCAGTCAGCAAGGGTTTATGAAAGGCAGGTCCTGCTTGACTAACCTGATCTCCTTCTATGACAAGGTGACCTGATTAGTGGATGAGGGAAAGGCTGTGGATGTTGTTTACCTGGACTTTGGTAAGGCTTTTGACACTGTTTCTCATGGCATTCTCCTGGAGAAACTGGCTGTTCATGGCTTGGATGGGCGTAGGCTTCACTGGGTGAAAAATTGACTGGATGGCTGGGCCCAAAGAGTTGTGGTGAATGGAGTTAAGTCCAGTTGGTGGCCTGTCACTAATGGTGTTCCACAGGGCTCAGTGCTGGGGCCGGTTCTGTTTAATATCTTTATCAATGATCTGGATGAGGGGATCAAGTGCATCCTCAGTAAGTTTGCAGACAATACCAAGTTGGGTGGGAGTGTTGATCTGCTTAAGGGTAGGAAGGTTCTACAGAGGGATCTGGACAGGCTGGATCAATGAGCCAAGGCCGATGGTATGAGGTTCAGCAAGATCAAGCACGAAGTCCGGTACTTGGGACACAACAACCCTGTGCAGCACTACAGGCTTGGGGAAGAGTGGC
>RSEF01000007.1:258203-338062 GCA_003993805.1 Himantopus leucocephalus | reverse complement strand
TGGTTTTGTCAGGTTAGGTTAATGGTTGGACTTGACGATCTTAGAGGTCCTTTCCAATCTCAACAATTCTATAATTCTATGATTTAAAAGAATAACATAAATAAATAGTCTACTGAAATATGCACTGGACTACACAATTCTATAAATCAGGATTTTGCAGACTTCTGTTATGATCCTGGCTCTCTATACAAATTCACCTGAAAATTCTCTAAATGCTATTCAAGATAATGCCAAATCTCATTTCAAGCACGTGTACAGTGAATATGATATCTACCCAGCTGATATTTAGACATGGGTCAACTGCTGACACCTCTATATGATCTTCCACAAGTTGCCTATGTATCAGAGCTTCTCACCTCACTTTCCATTGTACCTCTGCTCTATCTGGAAAATATAACTACACATCAATAGGGACACACACCACCCTCTTAACTGCATCTCCAGCACCCGGCTTTTCCACTTGAACAAGTTTTCATGCTCCTCCCAGCGCACAAAGAGTCTAAAGCCCTTCAGTCGGCTCCCTGGCAGGTTCTGTGAGCATGCCTCTTACTCCAGGTTTGCACAGCCTGGTGCAGACAAGGCTTGATCATGACTGGGGTTCCCGATAAGACAAAATATGACAAATAAAACAATAGTCACTCAAAAGGATCCTCTTTAGGGCAGATTGCAGCTGCTTTGCATCACATCAGAGCCATGACCCTACCACTCAAGCTCTGTGCTAAGGCAAGATGGATTTGAAACAGTCATAATTTAGCATTTTCCACTCACTTTGGTTTTAGCAGTATTGCACCTGCTATTGTAGAAATCCTCGTTCCAATAATATACCTCTTTAGGGAAAAAAATTACTTGGGGCATGTCTCTGTTGCCATAACCCTTGCTGTAAGACCGCGGTTTACAGACACAATGTTGGATTGTTAACTCCTTAGGACAGGGACGAAATCTTTTATCTTGGAGAGAAGCTCCTGCATCCCGGGTACTACCTGAAATGAGGAATGCTGTGGGAAGGCACCGCACACGTTGTTTCCATGTTCTACCACCAAACTCCTGGAAGGACTGTCCTTTGCCTTTTGACTGGTGTTCATTATAGCAGCAGTCAGATGGCAAGTAGGTGCGCGGGGAAGCTGGTGGCTCTGTGCCCCTCTGTGCCACAGAAGCCTGGCTCCACAGGGGCACGATGGCCCCCAGCACGGCTGGCCCCAGCCCTCTGCCCAGGCTCAGGCCCCACATTACGAATGGGGAAGATTTTAATGTTTTTAAGTCTTCCTGAAGACAAATAAACTCCTCCCTCCTCTGAACTTTTCCTAGGTAATTGCCATGACTTCTGGTTCGCTCATACCTGCACACCACACGTTTCACGCAACTGGACTGAGACACCAGGGGGGGTCCTATGTTGGGATATTATTTTTTTTGGCGGTGTGTGTGTGTGTGTGTGTTAAGCGCTGGGCGCAAACCCGGAGCATCCCTCCGAGCCCGGCTGACGCACAGGAAGGCGGCCGCCGGCGGGGCCGGGGCTGGGGGCGGGCGCGGCATAAAGCGCGGGGCGGCGGCGGCGGGGAGCGGGCAGGAGGCAGCCGCCGGGCAGGAGGGAGCCGCCGCCGGCAGCAGGGCGCCGCCGGGACCCGCTGGCGCAGGCAAGTGGGGCGCCCCGGGGAAGGGGAAGCGGGGGGGGCTCTCGCAGGGGACGGGCGCTGGGAAAAGGCGAAGCGGTCCTCTGCCGGAGGGACGGGACGAAGTTGACGTCGAGCGTAGAGGGTGCCCTTAGACAGAGGCTCACAGAGAAAACGAGCAGCGTTTCAGCGAGCACTTGGCCACACGAAAAAAGGGGGACGTCAAGCAGCTGCGCTGTCAATACCGCAATTGACTGCGGCGCAATGCGGGCTGCTACATGTCGCCCCTTTCTGCCAGCTGCCTTCAGGGGCGATCCAGAGTAAACTACAACCGTCTGAGCTTTTTAACTTGTCGTGTGACTCCTTTTGCGCAAAGGGGAGACGGATGCCAGGACGTATAGTACCGAGCGTGTTACAAAAAATCCCGTTTACAAACTGTGCCATGTGCCTTGCAAGCGTTTATGCATGCGAGCATCCCTGCACGTTACGTGCAGCCCCTAAGGGGGTTACAGCCTGGACAAAATCTTGCCTTTTTTTTTTTTTTTTTTAGATAATAATATTAAGTTTTCTTACTAATCTTTTTAGGATATCATAACCTCCAGAATTCACCAGAAACTGCAGTTAGAAGTCCCACTGAAAGGGAACAGGCTTAAGCATCTTAATTTGATTTTTTTTTTCTAAGTTATTAGTGCATCATCATGTGGTTCCTCATATGTATCCCAAGAAATAAGGTCTGTGATTCTTTCTAATTATCAGTATAGCAACAAAGACAGTGAAACACTCCTATGCATTACTCCTTCTCAGCAATTTAAAGAAACAAAGTAAATGTTCAGGCAATATTTTTTCTTCTCTGAATGGAAGTAATGAAGAGGAGGGAAATGTCACTGGGCACATTTCCACTGACGTTATACAGTGTCCTTCATACCACACACAATCATCCCAGCCAGCCATTGCTAAGGAGAAACTAAAACCTGTCACTTTTACTTTTGCATGAGTAAGTACTCAGGACTCTCTTACACCTTGAGATACTTCATCATCTTTTTTTTTCCCCGCTCTGACTTAACGCAAAATGAAAGACCACAGCATTAAAAATATGATGTATTCTCTACTTCGAACTGTTGACATTCTGAAACTATGATTCAGAATTGGAAATAGAAAAGCTGTTTATAAAACGGTTAACTTTCTATAAAAACGTAAATTTTGATGAAATCTCATCTTTTTTTCAGGAAATTTTTTTTATCAAAAATGTTCAAACAGATGTAATATGTCGACCCACTGCAGTGCAGTCTTTAGTCCGTTACTGGATTTTGTGTAGTTTGTTAACATGAACAAACATCCTAACAAAAGGGAAGACAACATCAAGTATGGGATCAGGGTGTGGGCAGAACCCACCAGAGGACCAAGATCCCAGGGCACAGGGCCTGGGGCATCCCTCTTCTCTGCTCAGCAGAGATGGCCTGTTCTCAGCCTTACCACTGACTTTTTATCTGCATGCCACATCTCGAATTACAGTCTGTCGTAGCCTGCCCTGAGGCAATGTTTTATCTTTAGCCTTTCCTGCACTAAAAAAATCGCAATGAAAATGGTGTTTTCACAAGTGGGATTAATGATGATGTGGTGCAACCCTAGAGTGCAGGTATCTGAAAGGTAATGTTCTCCAAAGTGGAGAGAGAGAGAGAGGGGCACTGAGGCTGAGGCATCTATGTGGAGAGCCTGCTCACTCAAAACAATCTCTTTAGTCCATAGAGAACAGCAGGTATTCAGAGACAATTTAGCCCACCTAAAATCCGGAACCACTAAACTTCTAACTCCAGTATCTCAGTAAACAGCCAAAACTTCACTGGGAAAGTTGTTTCAGTAAGAATTTCACTGTCATTGAGTGATCCTGCTCTTCCTTGTCTCTTAGTTTTCATATGACTTTATGCTTCCCAAGTTTTTTCTTTTTGTAATGTCAAATCTCAGAAATCTATGGCAATTAAAAATGGAAAGGATGTACTAGATAAATAACTCAGGTTGTAAAACAAACAGTACTCTCCAAACAGAAGAGGTGAGGCTCCAGGAACAGCACAATAACATACAACCGTGGGTGGCTTTAGGTAAAAATGGAGTGGTATGAATTCACCAAAAGCAGCAAATTCATTGCTTTCTACTACTCCTTCATAAGAATAGTTTCACCTGGATTTGAAGAGTAAAATCCTAAACTACTTCTCTTGAAAGAGAGGCCGTGTAAATCTCTCTGCTTTTTAAGCAATACGCAGTACCCCTAAAACATTTGCATTAAGGAAGGAAATTGGCAGAGGTGCTCATTCAAGTGGAAGAGCTAGGACTTCTTTTAATGGTCTTGCTCACTTTTCTCCCTCTTCCCTTTAACTGACTTCAGCCAAGTACCATCTGTTTTGAAAGACAGAGAATAAGCAGGAATATTAAAGTGTATAATAAAAAAGAACTACAACAAAAATTAGTGGCTTATACACTCTGGGTTATTAATTTGCATCCACCTTTCAATATCAAATATGTTTAATCTTTTCTTTTGCAGTATGTCCCAATGGAGTCAAGTTCAACAACTGGAAATAAAGTTTTTGGAGCAGGTAGACCAGTTCTATGACGATAACTTCCCCATGGAAATCCGCCATCTACTAGCACAATGGATAGAAAGCCAAGATTGGTAGGATTAAATTTATTCCCTCTTGTATGATTTCAGTCACGAACAATTCTTTCATTATCTGGCAGATTTTAGGGTGCTCATTTGTGAACTGTGCAGGCACCTGCACTCCAAGAATAGTATTCCACTAGTTATGGATTTAGCCCATTGAACTGTCAAAGTTTAAATTTAGGGAATGCTAGAGATGAGGTTTCATTTGAACTTATTCCTAAACAAAATCCAATAGAAATGATCTAGCAAACTAATGGTATTACAGGTTTTCCATAGGGGGGAAAAAAAAAAAAAAGGCAAGTTAGTTTTCAATGAAAATAGTATACATTTACCTCTTGCAACATAAAATTATTCACTTGTCCAAAACTGCAGTTAAAGCTGGATATATAATTTTGGGGAACAAGCCAGCTATTTTGCAGGAACTGTTCTCTAGAAGATGAATTTATGCACAAATTTGGATTGAATTCACTGGATAGATATCTTAAGAAAATTCAGAACTAAATGTAAAAAAAAAGTTTATATTAGTCATACCAGGAAGAGACATCTCAATTTTTCAAGCTAAATCCACAAGACTATTGGAGGACTACTGGGAAAAAAAAAATCTGCTAAGGAATATAATTTTTCCTTACAGTTTATACCTCAGTGCTTATGGGGCTGTAGGAACATGGGAAACATTAAAATCTCGTTTTCACCAGATTTAGCAGGCATATCTCAAACAGGTGTCTGCCATTTGGAGGGCGCGGAGAGAGAATATCCCAAGGACAAGGGTGCCATGCTGTCCAAAGTCTATCTTCCTCTGTTTTGCTCACTAATGGTATTGCACTTCATGTACCAAGCTGTTCCATAAACAGCAGAACCAGTAAAGCCTGGTTTTGTGTGTGTTTGTGTCCTTTGTCCCCTACATACCCTTCACCAGTAGCTTCAGAGTCTTCCTGTATCCCCAAATAGTTTGGCTGGGCGAAGGCTCATCTGGTGCCTGGTGTGAAGATACATATCTGCTGACTGGCCATCTGGCTGTTGCCTCCTGGAGCAAGTTATTACTGCCATTTTCCTCAGTGGAGGCACTAATTTGGATTCCTCTCCTCTACCAACCTGCCAGTTTTCTGGGAAATTTGTACAAACGTACTATCTTTTGGACTTCGAGCCCACTGTCAACTTTGTCTGAAACTGGGCAGCAAATTCAGAAATTATATCTGCGTGACTGACAGAGTGAGAGGGACAGTATGCATAAGCCTCGTTCCCTCTGGGAACTGGGCTAAAAATATTTAAATATTCACTGGACCAGATACTAGAAAACCCTGGTTGTCTCCCTTCTGGCTGACTCCATAGCCTGTGCTAAGAACATCCTCACCCTGTCTTTATAAGCTGCAACTCTACGTGAATATAAATAAAAGGATCATAAAATCAATTATTCATAAACCTCTAACTGTACGCAAGTCACCATATATTTAAAGCCTTTTTTTGCTGCCTGGATTTCTGAATGGATTGTAATTTTCTGTACAGATAGATTGACACTTCTTACAACATTTTAAACACGCGTGGTTCTCATTCATCAATTCTTTAGGGAGGCTGCATCCAACAATGAAGCAATGGCAACAATCCTTTTACAGAATTTGCTAATACAAGTGGATGAACAGCTGGACCGGGTTTCACAGGAGAAGAATCTTCTTTTGATACACAACCTGAAAAGAATCAGGAAGCTGCTGCAGGTGGGTCGTTAATTCACATAGCAAATTACATACTCTTACGGGTTTCTAAAGGTAGTGCCCAACCTCTGTTGAACGCAGTTTGCTCCTGTGCACAGGTCAGAGCTGTCGTGGTTGCTATAGACTCCAAGCAGCTATGGGAAGACCAAGCCTTCAACAAGAGAATTCAAAATAGTAATTTCACTGTCTGTTACTTTGTGGAACAATAATTCACATTTTAATGCACACTGCTCAGATACAAGTGCTGTGACTTCTTAGCTCTGTGTGTACCTGTGTTTCTCCGAGCTCTTAAAAAATAAGACTGTGTAGTGCTTCTGGATGTTCATGTTTGTTACAAATGTAATTACCACCTTTCAGACACATGGAATAAAAATGCATATTTGGGGCTTAAAGCAGCACCCTGAAAAAGTAACCCCTGTAAATCATTAGCGTGTTTGCTATTTTATGCTTAGCTGGGATTATTTGTTATGAGTGGCTTAAAGGATTTTCCGTTAGGCTTCTGCAAAATGATATTTATTTTGATTGGCTGAATGTTTCTCTAATGATTGTTTATCTAAGGCAAGGATTCTCAGAGTTCCACTTCATTAGTCACCTACTTCCTGACATCTATCTATCTTCTGCATAAAACAGATATGCATCTGAGTTTAATGAAAGTTTTGGGTTTTTTCTCTTCTTTGATGGTGTTTTCCATAAGTACTTAAATGACAAGTATATTGCTTGCAAAACATTTTCTTTATTTGATATATAAATATACTGGTCTGGAAAATCTTAGCATGACCTTGCCAATTATTTTGTTCTCTTTATGGCTGTGTGTCTTTCTATTCTTTATCCCTAGTGGTGGCCTCTTAAAAATGTGACAATATTTCCATCGCTACCACTTTTTCTTCCGGTGTTATGCAAGCAGTCTCATGTAACTTAAAACTAAATTTGCTTTTTGTTTCTTTTCTAGTTTGTGTAGCAGCACTATCCAATAATTTCAGTTCTGCTCAAACACCAAATTTACTAAACTGCTTTTGGAGTTAACTGCAGAAAGGTTAATACTATTATTTCTGTCATGGGCTTGGCACGCTTTACCACAATAAGGCTGAGACACAGCTGTAAAGGTGTTCTCACACAGTAGCATACACCTGGAAAGAGCATTTCAGGGCACTAAAACAAGCAGTTGCATTGGTGTATTCCGGGCTTAAAAGATTGTGTATTTATAATTATACCATCACAATGTGCACATGCAGAAGGACCGGTATATATTTACGTACAGGCTCTACAAAACTAAAGTCTGTCACTGTTCCTTCTTCCCTTCACGCCATTTCCTTTATTCTAAAATTTCTACCAAAACTTGAAGTGGCAGCTCTGTGTGCTCTGTGAAATTTGGCATACCAAGACAAGTAATCAGGCCTTGGGCACGTGCACATGAGTTTACATAACAGCCAGTGTGAAAATGGCCAGAATGAAAGCCATTTCCTTTAAGTCCTGGCGCATTTGGAAACTGTGTTAGGATGTGCTTCCCAAAGAGCACAGAGCAAAGGAGGCTTATTCCAGAAAAGCAAGAGAAGGGGAGTCTTAAGTGATTTCCGATTAAGTGGTTTCTCAGGGGGCAAGAATCTGAGTCACGATTCCAGAACAAGCCAAAACGCTCATGCGTCCTCGTTACAACCGCACAGCTAGATTACAGTCACCGTATACTATTTACAGCGGCAGCAGAGCCAGCACCAGAGCTGGTCTTTTTCTTCTCTAGATAAAGCAACGGTAAAGGTCCATGTGGAGTAGCCTAACCCATCATTTTACTTGATTGCTGCCTCTGCAAAGCAATGCCGCACAAGTTGCGACGTGCACCAACTTAAAAAGGATCTCAGTCTTGAGCTTTGCAATAAAATATTTCCAGCTGAGCAAAAAAATACAGCAGCTCTCTCCATCACTAATAATGTTGGCCTTTCTCCATTATAGCAAGGCAGCAGATTACCTGTATTTAAATAAAAAGCTACTTGTACAGTTTCAAATACACGTGTGAACTACCAGATACTGAACAGCACTTTCACTGTTAGAGCTTTTCTTGATTTCTTGTGACCTTTAGCACTATCACCCACATTCTATTCCGATTTCCAAAATAACTTCTATAGGCTGGAGTAGGACCAGACTCTTGCAAGGGTTTTATTATTTTTTTTTATTATTTTGGATAAGGCAAATAACTTAAACTATGTCTAAGAAATCTGTGACACAGGTATTTTGGATTTTTGTGTAAAATATTACGTTACAACTTCTAATTTTATAACATAGATGATAAACGCATTTTCAGCCAAAGTATGGTCCGCATGTTCTTTTGAGCTGCACAGGCAGTCTCCTCAGCTTCAGCTGTTAAATTTATTTCTTTATTGGTTAGGTAAGTACATCAGGGCAAAAATGCTATAGTAGTTGTAATCAGCTGACATCCTATCCTTGTTATTAACTGCCAAGTATTATTAATGGACTGTGAACTGTACATGATGCATAGTACGGACAGTACCTGCTGTAAGGTCCTTAAATTTGAGTATGCAAATTATGTAATTATGAGTCTAATTTTTTTAATGTATCACTGACTTTCATATGAGAAGTTTGGCATTCAGCATTTGGCTCCCCACCCCCAGCTGGCTGCACTCGCAGATACCCAACTCTTGCAATTTGAGCTAGTTTGTGACAGTTCCGTGAGACAACACCAGGAAAGGGTGACTGATGTACACAGTACAGTGCCATGGTCCCTTTTGTCCCAACATACCACCTAGAGAAAGGGAGACTGGAAGGGTACGCTGTAAAACTAGGCGGGTTTTTTTCACTGACTTTGATGGGGGAAAGCCTGGGTTCCTAAATAGGTGAGGAAGCTGCATTTGTAAACATCCTTTCATTTCTAGTGACTCTGCGAACAGGGTTGGTGTGATTTTTCTCTGAAGGTTAGTTACCACGAGCCCACCTATATCTCCGCTTTGCTCTCTAGCGCGAGCACTTCTTTGAAATTTCACAGTTCACTCCTCTTCCTTCCCCTCTATACTATACACACAGATGTACAGACACATGTGCAGCATGCACACACACACACAAAGCTGTTCAACCTCAGTACGTGATCCAAATGCAATGCTTGCTCATTATTTTGAGCCAAACTGTGTTACAACATTAAGTAATACTCATCCAACTAGATAATGCCGGAAACCAGCATTTGTCACTAAATATGCAGAGTAGTATGTTGAGCTATGGTTATAGCTTCCCAAATACTATGACAATAGCAATAATAAAATAATTAAAATTAGAGAACACACAAAAGCCATTCAAAAGCAATCCATAGTTCTTGACGTAAGGCAAAATGAGGGACTAATGTTTAATTGGAAATACAACTAGATTGTTAACGAAGAGCAGCCTTAGAAGATGAAGCAATGCACACTTTACAAATGGCCTGTGCAGCTGTTTGATAGACAGCAAAGGGCTCGTTAGGATCACGATTCCTGGTGCTGTTACTGAATCCAGAGAGAATTATGCATACGATTTACCAGCACCACAGCCAAGCGCACCTTATTCTGAAAGATCTCCCTGGGATTCATTTTTGTTATAAAATGGAGAAAATGTTCTATTCTGAGCTTCACCTGAAATATCTTTACATAAACGTCTCAGTTGCTCCATGAAAATAACGATGGAAGTAGTGGAATAAGTGAGAACTTGCCTGCCTCATACTTGCAATACAAAGATTTGGGCAATCTTCGGCATTGTGAAGGACAAAGAGTAAAAATCTTAGCAGGAAGACGAGTCTGCCAGGCACCCTTGTTTTAGACAACAGGGACCATCCCCAGTCTCTCGCTATTAGAGAAATAACTATGGAACGTGACGTTTCTGCTTAGACTGCTGACGTTTCCAAAATTACCTTGAGGCAAAAAGAAACACTGACCAGGAAATGCGCAAATTGAGAGAGTTATAAGCACTTGAAAAAGTGCTGAAAACTTAGCTAAGCAGCTGAGGTTACTGCTAGCTCTCAGTAATTTGCTTCTCTATCTATTTCTTGCTTCAATTGAAACATCACTTCTTGACATTAATCTGGTATAAATACGCACATTATATTAAAATCAGGGACAGCGTTTTAGGTTAAAATCCTTCATATTTACTGCTTACATTATTATTACTTCTCTAGTCAGTAAATTGGATTCATTTTTATAGCAGAGCAGCCTTTTGTTGCTGTGCTCTTTGGTGGGAGACAGTACAGCACAGTCACTGGCTAAGGTTAAATTCTCTGTCCATCTTCCTACGGAACTCCTGCTCCCCCCCCAGCAGCTGTTGTGGAAAAGGATAAGGAGAGAAAATGTTTGGAGGCAGTGAAGGAAAGAGAGGGGAAACTATGTCTATGGTTCTTTCTCCTGCTTAAAACCTAGATGGAGAAAAGCGAAGCAGATTAGTCAACAGGAGATGGTTTGTGCTGTTGCCATGACAACAAAACATAAAGGGCCGATGTTAAGCTCAGAAGAGCTGCCTCGCACTTCTAGGAACCAAATTGCAGATGCCAATAGTCTACACAACCTTAGCCCATGAGCAATTACATCTTAGTTTTCAGAAGGAATGTTTTTAAATGACAGCATACCTGTCCCTGCTGTAAGCTCCTGTGCAATACCTGTGTAGATTTAGTACACAGAAATGACTGGTGAAATATAGAGACACTCCTGTAAGACAGGCACTGTCCATGTTCCTGACTCACATGCCAAAACCTTTGGTTAAGGGAGAGCAGCCGGGCTGCAGTGCACCAGGGGAGCCAAGGCAGGGGAGGCTCGGAGTAGCCTGGGAATCAAGGGTGGCCACCATACCCCAGTGTCCCATCACTCCATTTAGGGATGGTGCTGATGGGTGATTGCTGGTGGGTCTTTGAGTAATCCAGTGATGTTCATCTCAGGGACGTTCTTCCCTCCCACTCCAAGCTGGAAATTTGGAGCACTCAGCAGGTACCTGCTAGACAAGGTGTAGCTCCATGGGATGCAGCCTGGCCCGTGCGTGGGCTCAGGTGAGCTCCCGGGAACTGAAGAGCCGCTGCAGGCTGCGATGGGTGCGTGACAACTACATCAGGAAAAAGCAGAGATTCCTAGAATGATCCTACTCATAATTGAAGCTCTCATTTATGCTCTAGTCTCAAGATAACTTTTGAAAGCAATCCCTTCTCATTAATGGCAACATATATCTGTGTCACATCACTGTTTACAGTATTCAGGGGAAAATCTCATTACATAAATCTTCCTTTATAAAAGTGAAATAACAGATTTCAGGAATAAGAAGGGCTGCTCTGCTTGTTTACCGTTGAAGCCTGATTTAATGAGTATACTGTATGCTCTGGGGAACAATTTTCTGTAAATTATGTATATTCATGATATTCATTTAATACAGCAGATTCTCGGGTATTGGTGAACTTTACCCACTCACCAGCCCTGCGAGAGCCTAAGATGAGGGGAGAGAGGGCAACGGGGATTCTGCCGAATGAGCAGATCTGTGGGCACGCTACTAACACCTCGGGGTGTGCTTACAAAGGGAGAGGTCAGGCAGAATCACCAGATTTGCTGATTCACACCAAGCAGCTATATCAAAGCGAGCTTTTGGAAGCGCTATAGTCATGCTATGGAGTTGAGAAATAGTACTTCACTTATGTTTCTTTTCTCCTACACAGCCTTACTTTTTTATGGAAAGATCTGGAATAGCATCTGAAAGTGTCTTCTGTCATCTTAATCAATATATATTAACATTATGGCATTTCTTTCCATATAAAATTCACCCTGTTTTTAAGCAGTACAAACAAATAGCATCTTACTTTACATGACGCTACTTAAAACAGTAACACAGTAGTGCATTCCTGATTCTGTTTCAGGTTCTTGGTTATACTGCCCAGCTTGTTTCCATGTGTAATGAGAACGGAACACCTTTGTACTTCTCCAGGTAGAGCTAAAATGAACATATACAAGTTTTTTAGCTCAGATGACTGTTTACACAAGTCACTGTACCAGAAAGGTACATGGCATGAGGCATCCTACGATTATTTATTTCAATACATCAAAGCAAATGGACAAAATAGCATTAGATCTGAAATAGGATGTTCCAGTTGGTAGTTAACAAACAATTCTAATAAACACTGTGCTGAGAAACAGTTGCGAAGAATGGAAACAGCCATTGATGTTTAAGTTGCAGTTTCCTGTTAAAGCTTACAACAGGGTGAGAATGGAACAAACTAGAGAAAGTTTCTAATACACCACAGAAAATCCATTTCAAAGTGTTATTTACATGTATTTAGCGCTCATGTAACCTGCCAGATCAACAAAGCACCAAATTATAGTAGGAAATGTGTTTTGAACCAGCGTGTCCTGCTGTCTAATACAATTCAGATTGATTTTTCGTATTAGCATCTTGCCCTAGCGGGCTTTCCAGTTCAGCCATTAAAGCTGTTTACAAAAAATTTTGGCGTAGAAATGGGAAACCCTGCACAGAAGTTTGTACGCTAAAGCAGCTAGCTGTCTGCTGTTAGCCATCGCAGGCTGGCGACTGCACGTCAGCAAATAAAGATTTTTAAAAATTATTGATACAAGACCGAAGTCAATACTTACTACTTATTAGAAGTCAGACATTTTTGAGTTCCTAGCTATTACTTAAGGAACACAACTCTAACAGTTTATAAACATTTCAGTTTGTTTTTGTAGAATGAATGACTTACAAACAGAAGTAGAAATACAAGCAAACAAACTGAACAACCTCTTGTGGCCTTTGTTCATTCTGGAGTATTAAGGGCCCGGTTGCAGTCAAACATCTGCCCAAGAGATTAGTCAGTAATACTCAGGTCTTTGTGTCCAGAAGATGAAGGGGGAGAGGGGAAGGAATAAAAAAATATCTGTCCGTCTCTCTGCTGTTTTCCCCTTTTTCATAGGGAACACTGTACTTTTATTTATTCTGAAATAAATCTCATTTGAATAAGAAGCATCACTACATTATTCATCCCCCCCTGGCAGCACAACTCTACTGTTTGATGATGAGATTTACAGACATATGTTTTGTGTAGCTGCATCTCACCCTACCTGCTTAGAAACCTGCTGTTTCTACAGACCGTTCCTTGACTGGTTTTAGTGTCTGCTGGGAGGGACTCAGCAGTGGAATTTGGGGACAAACTGGGGGATGGAAAAAAAGATCTCTGTCTTCACAGCTCATTCACTGTGCTTTTACAGCTTTGCCGATTGCAATTTGGTTGCAGGTGCCCTAAAAAAAGTACGATCTTTTGGAAGTTATGCATTATATGACAGGAGAAAAGCAGAACTACAACGCTACAGACCTGTGTATTAGGACTTCCCACACATCATAGGAGTTGTCTAAAACAATGAGGTTGCCTTTAAGTTCTTCTCATGTATTTTGAGAGGGGGAAGGGGAAATCTAAAAATAAAATCTAACAAGAACAGTCTAAATAGATAGTGTCACGGGTACTTCCTCTTAAAGACCTAGATAAAACAGAGCCACCTTTCTAGTAGAAAAAGATTTTTTACTAAGAATCCCACCTGTTTAAATACAGGCTTTCTAAAACTTCCCGAGCACATTACCTATATGGGTGTAACACAAGGATCTCCGCTTTCTTTGTATTCTAGTACTGTCTTCATCTTCCTGGATGCATAAACAAAGGTAGAAAACAAATCAAGGCAAACTGTTGTTTGTCATATTTGAAGGTGAAAACGGGAAATAAGTCTGTATGGTTATGCCTTCCCACCCACACATTTCTTTGAGATCCACAACTATAGCAAAGTGGTGTTGTGTTTTTCTTTCAAAAATAAAATGATAGACAAAAAGGTTTTTTCCTCCCTGTTTTTTAATTGCATGAAAGATGAAATATCTGCTTATCTAGAAAGATGCTGAGTATCAGGCTTAGTGAAACAAGCATCTCACAAGTGAGCAGCGGGGAAGGAAATGTACTTTTGCTTGACTTTGTAATCCTGTTTCCTTTCTCTCCGTGTTCCACCTCCCTTCCATCAGCTTCTTTAAATATTCATTCACCTTCAACAAATACATCAACAGTCATACTAGTTAACAGTTCCATACCTCCAAGTAATGGTCTTATTTTATACAATTAAAAGGCTCAAGCATGCTTTTTCTAGCAGAAAAAAGAAAAAATACAGCTAATATTTTTGGTGGTTTAAATAATATTTTTTTAAAAAAAAAAAGAAAGAAAGAGAAAAGCAGGGAAAAAATAATCAAATTCTGAAGCACTTCTTCAGAATTAGAAAGCACTAAAACCTACTCAAGTCCCTTTTTAGGTCACCTTGAGGACCAGGAGATAGCCAGGTAAACCCCTGACTGACTTTCTAACACATCTTCACAGCACATCCTTCTACATTACAAGTGGAGACCAACAGTCACTAATACCTAATCCTCTGCTTTAATCACTGAAAACAGAGTCACAATACTCAAGTAGTGCGTATATAGTATTCATTTATAGATGTGCGCAACATATAGAGACCTTTGACCTTGAAAAGAAAGCGGGCCAGTATTACTGTGGTTGGGCATGATCCACTTTGCGATGGAGCTGCCCATAGGAAAATAAGCTAAATTTGGGGAAATTAAAAAAATGGGAAGAGAAGAAGAGCAAGAGAATGAATCTCTGGTCTAGATTTCTTCATTCATCTCAGGAAAACCAGTAAATTTCAGATGCTAAAACTGACAGTTGGTGTTTCGTTTAAAAGCACAAGTATTTTAAAATGTCATAATATGTGTTTTAAAGTTTCTCCGTGATCTTACAACTTACAGAATCAAATCTTGCATTTCCCCAGCCACCATTTCATGCAACTTAACATATACCAAATAGTTCAGGCTGTTTTAAAATTTGGCTAAAGGGTCTAAACTCTGCACACTATAATGTATAATTTTTTTTTTTGCAGAAATGTCTCTTTGTTTTTCTTTGTGATCTAGTAAGATACTGTCACAACAGATGTCTCTGGAGTACAGAGGATGCATGCTGGGCAGTGGTAGGAAGGTTTTCTCCTGAGGAAATGTCATCAGCATTCAGAGAAAATTTTCACTTGTTCAGAATGAAAGTTTAATTTCCCCTGTTTACTTAAATTTATCATCATGCTGGTAGTTATTGACAAGAAGCCAGTCCAATTAACATCATTTGTTGTTTGTTGTAAATCATGATACAGAAGACCTCATCAAAATGGAAGAGAGAAGAGAGAAAATTTCTAAGAACAACATTATTACAGTAATATTAGCAGATAAGACTAATGTTTCCATTTGAAACTTCAGATGGAAAGTGAATCCTCAGTTTCTCTTTGTTGGTATTTAACAAAAAACAATTATAAGTTTTCTGTAGCAATATCTAAACTTACTAATACGATTTTGTATAACTACAGAATCCACACACCTCCTCCTTTCCTGGCTGCCAATGCTCATTTCACGCTAAGTTAGGATTCCCCTGTCTCAAGCCTTTTTTTGATTAAATTTCCTTTATTTTCCAACTTATGCTACTCTTTCAATGACAGGAAATAATTTTCAATTAGTCATTCAGAAGCTAAGGTCATCTTGAGCAAATTCTGCCCTCAACCCGACAAAACGGAAGTGCGAACAGCAAGAGTTGGCAGTAAACAGATAATAAGGGAATACTGAGTGGCGTGTTCTAAAGTGTAGTTAACTCTGAGAAGTATAAAACATGGGGAGAAAAAATTCCGTGTTATTATTTTGACGGAGTCAAACACATTGGTCATTGTGACTTTTAGTAATTATTGTTACTTAGTAAGTTCCAATTATTGAGATATTTAATGTTGCAATTTATTTACTATTTATCAATTTATTATCGCTGAGTTGCAATCCGTCTGCTAGATAACTGCAGAAGAGGCTATCGATAGAGCATATATTGTACAAATATAGCAGTTCCAGAGAGAGAGCTCAAGACCGACAGAAGGGGATGCCCGCTCAGGCTGCGGCACACAGCTCAGCTCCGCGCCAGCTCTCCGGCGCTCACAGCATCTGTCTGTCGCAAAGGCAAGGTCCGTTCCTAGCCTGACATCGCAAGCGTTCCGACTCCAGATCCAACATGATTCCAGCTTTTGTCTGAGGAGCTGCTGCTCCAGGAGGGCCGGTGGCAGTTCTCTGTCCACCTGCTTGGTGTCTGCTCAAAGGGAATCAAGTTGAACAAGCACCAGACAGGCGCAAGTACGGAATCACTACAGGCGCAGCTTATTACTTGAGCTTTATGAGTTAGAGAAGAAAGAAAAAAAAAAAGTGAATTTCCACTTCATCTCTTGATTCAGATGGTTTTCTCTTAATGAAACAAAGAAAAAGAGAGAGAGGGGAAGAGTTTTAAAAAGTTTTGCCTATGAATAGTATCTAGAAATGTTAGGAAAGTCCCTAATACCTGGCAATTTTTGTGGGGGATTTTAAAACATCCCACTGTCAGAAGGTTTTTTTGAAGTGCCTCTTCTACACAAATGCATTTTTCAGCTCCAAGGGAGGATTTATTTTTCTTTCTTCTTGACTTTTTTAAATAGCTTTTGTTTGACTCCTTCTTGTCACAGGACAAAGGCAACCATCAACCCTTAGAGTGCTCAAATTCTGTTGGGCAGTGGTAAGCCAGGACTAACCACTCCTCAAGCTTTGTAGCTTCAGACAGCCTGCAGATACCAATATGCGGTAGGGTTCTCAAATACTGGCCATCTATGTGGAAGGTGGGACCCTGTTTTACCAGCAAAAAAAAATAACAGCAACAAGTAGAAATTAACAGACATTAACCGGGGAATTAATAGGCACATCAGTGGATTTTCACCAGTCACAGATTTCTCACCACAGCTTTCATCCCAAGCCTTATTAAAAACAAGACTTTTTTTTTTTTCCTCTAGTCAAGGTGCAGATAGATGAGATGGGCTTAGCGATACAACTGACTGCAGCTGAAACCAGGCAGGCCTGTTGTGCCCTCGCCCAGCCAACCTCTCCTGACCTCATGTGCGCTAGTCCTTAACAACAAATTCATCCTGTGCTGAGCAGTTTCAGTCCACTGAGGAGCAGGAAGCCCATTCAGCGAAAAAACACGAGTGGTTTCCATCCCAGTTAGCAATCTGGACTGGCTCACTAAGGAGTCACACAGGCACCGGACTGGTACGAGACAGGGACTGGCACTGCACAGCCATGAGCATCACCGTTCTTTGCAGCAATTAATTTGCTCTGGCTGTTGCTGTTGGACCCTACCGTTACCTTACTTCTTCACGAAGCTCCACTCCACTCTTCATCTTTTGCAGGAAGATCATAGCCATTCCCCACATTCCCATATTCCCTTCCCAAAGTTACATCCTGACGCTACGCAGAGACAGCTTGGGAATATGCTCAATAAAGGGGACTACAGATATATTCCTGGACCTGAAGTTCAGTTGTGCTGAAGGAAGTCTGCAGCGAGAACATGGTTACTACCCTAATAGCCAAGGGCACCAGAAGCTGGCAGGGAGAAACAAGTAATGGCAGGTCTCTTGCCCTGTCATTTGATGCAAAAATCAGCAGTGTACCCTTAATGTTAAATCTCTTCCGCCCACTGCCCAGCAAGGAGCAGGCAGGGCAGGAGAGCTCAGTGTTTCATCAGATGTCCTGGGGTAGAATTACTCGCCACTTCTTTTTTCCAGAGAAACGCCTAAAATCACAGTGTAGTTTGTAACTCCCATTCCTCAGGGTAATCTGTATCAACAGATGATTGCTGGAGTAAAGCACCACCCTGAACTGCTTTTAAAGAGATCAAAGGAGGTACAGCACCGGGACTACTTTGGGTGTGCACTGGTTGCACTGTGGGGCATGTACTTTATTTGTCCTCAGAAGACTTCAGAAACCCTAGAAACGTTAGAAAGCTTAGTTTCATGACCAACAATGCCATGGCAGTCAAAGCTTCCCTAGAGGGGAACATTTTGTACATCAGTAATTTAGTTTTAAGAGTCTTTCACCTTAGTCTCTACCTGGAAGCAGAGTATAACCAACAGCATGGTATTTAATACCGAGCAGCTGAAACCAAGTCTCCGTTATTAAAATTACCATTTTAAATATAATGTTTCTTAACCTTGGAATCGAAGTAAAAATGTATTATGAAAAAAAATCTTTCCAATTACTTAGATTTCATGCAAAATCACCCAGAAGATGGTTCAGTTTTGTCTGTCTGGTAAAAAGTGTTAGAAATGTATGTTCACTGTCATAGTAATAGTTGGAATATGGAAGCAGTACACATTTCTATCAGATGTGTTCACACCTTTGGTTCTAATACAACAATTGGTATGAGATATCAAAGGAAAACACAGCATCAATTTAAGTATGAATAAACTTACTGTGCCACATGCAGAGAAAGCAAGAATAAATGAAGTTCTGAGTGGCAGCAAAATATGATAAGAATAAAAACTAATCAAAAAGAGGGGAAAATAGAATAAGTACAAAAGTAGAATCCGTACAGGAGAAGAAATGAACTGGATAAATTCTAATGAATGGATGAAAACTGTACGAGCACTGAATAAAGGGCATCTGAATGAATGATACGTCAATACTGAATAAAAGGCATGAAGGATATTGAGAAACACTGAACAAATACATCACCACGAAAGATGCAGCTTGAGAGTACTCAATCATTCCAATTTGATAAATACACCACAAACCAATATTTGTTCAAATTTTGCCCAGATCTCAGTCGCGCACCAGCAATTCTGTGCCTTAGTTATGGTGGTGTAAAAATAGAGACTTTTTTTCATTCTTTGGCTTCGGACAAGGATTGCTTCTTCCTTCATCTTAAGCACATTATTTGTTGAAGGAGAAAAATTGTCCATAGACATTAAAATTTAAGTCGTCTGCTTTTTGCTGAGGAGGCTTTTCTGCTTGCATCATTACCGTATTGATACGCTTACATTTTTTTGTTGGCAGAAGTGCTACATGTTAACAGCAACACCGTTTTCAATAAATGGAAGGTATGATAAAATCATGCACGGAGCAGGCTGACAGGAAAGCCCTTTCAAAACAGCTGTGTTAGCAGTGGAGCAATGTGATCTTCAAATGATGTACAATCTCAGAGTTGTATCTTTATAATCTCTGCACAACATCGTTAAGAATATTTTATGACAATGGCACTAACTGATGCTGCACTGCAAGGCTGAACCAGCGCTAACAAAGGTCGAGAACAGTAGGGCAGTCTTTTCCACCCGCACCAAACTGTAGCTCATAGGCACTGAAACACATTGTTTGCGATTTCCAGAGGGACACCCTGAATTCCGAATTTTTAAAAGTTGTATTTACTTGTGCTTGCAGGGCAAATATCACGGCAATCCCATGCATATAGCAGTAATCATCTCAAACTGTTTAAGAGAAGAAAGAAGAATATTGGCTGCAGCTAGCATGCCTGTACAGGTAATGAATTACATTTCATTAATCTGCTCCATGTTAATCTGCTCATGTGCTTTTAGGACCAAATCCTGTCCTTTCATTCCACTAGAGTGATTTGGGTGCGCTAGGCGTTGCCAAATGTTGCCCTTTAAACTCATGTTTATATGTCATTAATGGCTCTACTGCTACAAACATTGCTATAAGTGACTTCTGTGTCACAGCTAATCTTCAAAGTCTTTATCTGTGGGAAGGGCTTTAAAGAGATTATTCTTTGCAAAACAGATGTGTATATTTCAAATTACGCAGTACATTAAGTCATATTAATTATGCAGTGCAAAAGACATTCCATCTGGTATGTTGCAAGGCATTGATAGTTTTTATGTTGTTTGAAGAAAGAAACTTTAAAATTACACATAAAACCTACTTTGGGGAAATTGTTACATGGTTAAAACCCAGACAGAATTTTTAAGTCAAATGTGTTCTTTTTAATCACCTGTGGATATAATACATATTCTTATACAGGTATTGTGATATGTATATTGTGATATAGTTCTTTTTCAGAAATCTAATAATCTATGTTTCAGTTTCTTTAATTTACTAGATGTTTAATGTTTGCAGTATACCTACACCCTTTCACCTTTTGGATTTCAAAGTTAAGCCAGCATGTTTTTCAAATCTGTGGAACTAAACTAAACAGATTTGTCTGTTTACACCAGGCTCCAGCTGGTTGAAGACCAGCTTCTGAATTCCCTTTCTGTGCTAGAACTTGCAGTACAGTTACTATCGCTCGTTATTATTACTCATCCACCCGTTATCTGTTCGATGTGTTGCAGGGGCCACTGGAAAAGTCTCTGCAGAACTCCGTGGTTTCAGAACGACAACGAAATGTAGAACACAAAGTGTCAGCCATCAAGAACAGCGCTCAGGTATGGTTTTGGTCCTGTTTGCTGTTTATGCAGCCGTGATTTTCATACAGACATACCTGAACTATCTTTGAGCTGGGTAGCGCAAATACTTTTGCTAACAAGCTGTGCCAACCATTTGCCATTATTCTAAGGACCTCAGCCCAGACTAACTACTCGGGACATACCTGGACCCTCAGGTTTTTGCAGCCGCTCTGGGTTCAGTGTGAGAGCTACCGATTTTAAAGCTATCACACTCATCCCTATGCGAGTTGCAGGCAGACCACCAGAGTACAGTAAGGAAATACCTACAGTCTTCTAAAAAGATGTGAGGTTCAATCAATGTATTTCTGCAACTTCACCTCTTTTAGTTGGGTCAGCAGCAGCTAGCCTTCATGACCTCTGGGTCACATACCAAGATCTTTGTAAAGCTGAAGGCTCTGTGACATAATGACATGTTTTGAAGACGTCAGGGGAGAAGAACATTGGGAGCTGATGGTAACAGTTCTCCAGGAGCTTCCCATACCACTGCAGGGCAGAGCTGGTTGAGCCAAACCTATAGCCACGTCCCATAGAGACCTGGAAAGCTCAGTCAGAGAATACCTGCCTGTTCAGTTCAAGGCAGGATAAGGATTCAGGTTACCTACAGCCTTTTTACTAATCCACCCCCACTTTCAGCTTTGCAGCAGTCTCAGTGTAGAAGTTATATTTCAAATACCTGTCCATATGCCGATCAAGAGCAACACTTTTGGTATACTGGAAAGATGTCCTAGTAGCATTCTCTCATCAATGTCTCCCTGCATGGGAGAAGGGTTAGAGAGGTGAAACCCTTAAAAGGATAAAGATAGCTTTAGAAGAATGCGATGCTAGATCTTTATCTACATATAAAGTTATAAGATAAGAGTTGCAGAGCAGAAGCAGACAAAGCTGCAACTCAGCAGCCTACCATGCTGCTCCTTCTTCCTGTGCGGGGAAGTGCAGCCGTCCCTGAAAGACCAGTGAAAATGAGAACGATTTCTAGATACAAGGAGTTTTTTAGCAGGTAATGAAGTTGAACACAGAAATCAGCCAGCTCCTTGTGTGTGTAATTTCATACCTTACACATACAATTTAAAAGTTTAGCCTCCAAAATAAAGAGGAAACCAAAATGCCTAATTCTGTGTGTCCTAATTTAGCAAACAAGTTTTTGTATTTGCACAGACACTGAAGGTGCACATCCCAGGAAACTAAAAAGGATTGTTTATGAGTTGTTGGCAGACTCAAGGCTTCCTATACACAGCACAGAAACAGACCGTCAAAGTAAAACAGATGATTTCCTACAGTTACACTTTCCTTCTTTTGATGTGTCTTTTTTTGAATTATCATTGTTTAGTTACTAGAAAACACCTTCTAAACTTTTTGCAGTACATATGAAAACAAATCCTTGCAAAAAGCCAAAGCAGCAAAAACGTTTCATTTCTTTACCCAAATTCTTAAGTAATTCTCTAAATAAAGTCTCTGAGCTCTACTCCTGTTTCTGGCTCCACCTTTCTTGGCTTTGCACACCCCGTTCCAATTTCCATTGAAGTCAATGCAAAATTATCCATTTGCGCTGCTTTCGAGTTCCAAGAAGAGAGTTATATTATTGGCATAATAATTTCAATTTAGCTCAAGCTAAATGTAAGCACTCCTAATTTCCACTACATCATTGAACTAGTAAACAAGAAGTGGTTAAGCTGTACCAACTGTGGGAGAGTGGATAATAGCTGGCTTTCTGAACAAGTGAAATAAATCTGTAGTTATAAATGCGCCCTTGTAATTCTATTGTCTTTTTTAAAGTTTACAAGTTAGTAAACCAGAGTTCCCAGAACTGCTTAGGGATATTCAAATTATAGGGAAGGGAAATACTACATTATGCATTTGTCCATTACAAAACAAATTCCTTTTTATATGACTCTAAACACCCAAATAATTTTACTTCCTTTTCCCCGGGAAAGATGACTGACCAAGATGTCAAATACTTGGAAGACTTGCAAGAGGAATTTGACTTCAGGTATAAAACAATACAAAGCTTAGGTAAGAGTTTTTATAATAATTTTTAGATTCTCAAGGAAATGTCTGATTCTGCAGCTAGACCCCGCTATCAGGGGGTTTTGTGCGTTACCCAGATAATATATGTAAACACAAAAAATGGATTTTTTTTCTTTATATAAAGTTATAGTCTTGGAACGTTATGACTCTTTGGGGATTAAAAGGGTAAATAGGATCTTGTTGAGCAAGTATAGTTATTTTCTATATATAATCTGCATGATGGCATGAAAAGTAGTAATTTTAAAGAACCTATTTTTCAATTTCCTCACCTTTGACATGGCCCTTCCTTGGCAGGCTGTGGAAGAGCCTCTTATTTCTCCAGAGTAGAGTTGTGCAAAACTGATTTTTCAGCCTCTGACTTGGCTTTCTGTTCTTTTTTGACCACAGTGGTGATAACCAGCTGGTAAGCACTCTGAATGCATGTTTGACCAGCCTATGATGGTTGAGATCTGCACACGGCAACAGTCCTTGCATGATCTTTTTCAGAAAAGAAACTGAGGTCCACTTGTGTCTGCTCGGATATCTTCATATTATCTCCCTTCGAACATGCAAAGATGTTGGGCTTGAAACGTCCCAGTTCTTACACATGTCAATCCTATATGTTTAAGGCTGGATGCGGCCAGGCAATCGGAAGAGATCAAGTTGCCATGGTTTAATGAGTTGTTAGTCATCAGGCCAATCATAGTTATTGACCACACAGATGACTGAAGCCTGCCCCACTTGCAAAATAAAACATGCTTACAGAAATTACTTTCAGGGTTTAAAATTCCACTGTGTCAACAAATGCTCTACACCAGCACAGCCAGCTTGCAGTACCGTACGCTGGGCCAAGCTGACAATCAGTTGCTTCTCTGCCCCTAATTGAAGCATTTACCCTAAAGCAATGGGAAGATGTCAATCCAGAGCTTAGCAGAGACACAGCTGGCACCAATTTCTTTTTTGAAGGTAGCATGAAAGATGCAAGAAGAGCAAAAGGTGGGGGAAGGTGAGGGTGGGGGGAAGAGCTGCACATAAAAGAGCGTGGGGCAAGCCTGGGGAAGCTTGAAACGAATGCATGCTCCAGAGAGGGATAAAAGTTATGGAGAGGGGGAAATACCCAGTGATCTGTACTCCTGGCTGCCGAAATCCCCACAGTGATGAACACTTTATCTCTGTTTCAAATGCCTAACTTCCATTCTTTTAGCCAGACGTGTAATTCATATCAAGTCCAAAGAGCTTTAGTCTAACTGCTGACACCAGGAGCATATTTCAGTAGTGCACAGATCAATCGTTCATCCAAGACAGATGTACATAATACACATGAGTATGCACACGAATAAGAAATTTATAGATTTCTAGGTATCATCCATGTTTTCTACTTTTTCCTGTTCCACATACACATCTAAAGAGTGGATTCATAAAACCTTATCTTAAACTTGTACTAAAGTTAGTCCATTCAAATGAAACACACTATTACATAATCCACAGATACCTGCAGTTCATTTTTTCACTAGTTCATGCTGCAGTCTGGTCGTGGTTTTTTCCCTTCCTCCCCTTATAAACACGCACACGCACCCACGCACGCATTTATACTGATTTTTTTTTTCATCCCCCTGCAGAGCAGAGCGACAAAAACAGCGCCCTCATTAAACAGGAAATGTTGGCGTTGCAGGCGATGCTCAATACTTTAGACTACAAGAGAAAGGTTAGTGACATGTTTTGTCATTTGCGGTTCATTTGCTTTCTCCCCTTATTCCCACATCGAACACTCAAATGTGTATGCATGCCTTTTTAAATTCTCCTCTCAGAAGAACAGACAAATAACAGGAGTTACACATCGACAAAAAGTTTTGGGCGGGTGCAGGTGATTTTGACAAGCAGTTAAGAAATTGGCAATTAAATAACAACTCAATCAAGGATATGGTTCTGCACACCTTAGAATCATAGAGTGGTTTAGGTTGGAAGAGAACTTAAAGATCATCTAGTTCCAACCCCTCCACCGTGGGCAGGGACACCTCCCACTAGACCAGGTTGCTCAAAGCCCCATCCAGCCTGGCCTTGAATACTTCCAGGGATGGGGCCTCCACAACTTCTCTGGGCAACCTGTTCCAGTGCATCACCACCCTCATAGTGAAAAATTTCTTCCTAATATCTATTCTAAATCTACCCTCTTCCAGTTTGAAGCCATTACCCCTTGTCCTATCACTACGTGCCCTTGTAAAAAGTCAGAAAAGGCAGGTGAGGGCATCACTTCACAGGACCTCTTAGATACTGTGCTAAACGGATATATACCTTTTAAAGTAAGTAAAAAGTATTCAAAATAAATGTAATCTAATAATTGCCAAAAAAAAAAGGCAAAACAAACAAAAAAACCCCAATAAACACAACAACAACCCACCAATGGTACCTTGCTCTGCTCAGTGACCGAGACTTGCAATTATGACAAATATTCCCTGACCACTTCTTTGCTGGCACAGAAAACAGTACATTTAGGCAATTTGTTTGAGCCCATGTGCTTTTTACAGCTAAAAGCGAGCGAGCAAAAAAACCAGAGCACTGAGTATGATACAAAACAAAAGGAGGACTTTTTGACCTTGACAGTACTTGTAACTGTCAACTTCTTTGAGGTGTTATGCCCACAAAAAAATGCAACAATCCTCCTTCCCACCCCCAACCCCAAAAGTTTTACTGAGAAAGAGCCCACAGAGATTCAGGATTAATTTCAAGTACAATGGGTGAAGAATATAGTCACCTCTGAATTAAAGAGACTACAGCTAAGGGGCTAAATATGGTTGCTTTCAAAGTAATTGAAAGAAAAGTAATCAGCACTTTTATGATAATTGCTGAATTTTGTGGCTGTTCCCTGTGGTCAGTTTGTGACACCTTTCCTATTTTACAGGAAGTACTCAGTAAAATAGGGCGTGTGATTCATGAAATCGATATGCTTATGAGCAACATGCTGACTGAAGAGCTGCTAGACTGGAAGAGACGGCAGCAGATTGCCTGCATTGGGGGTCCTCTCCATGGTGGGCTTGATCAGCTCCAGAACTGGTAAACTTGCCCTTGAGCTTGTGTTTCCACTGAAAACCACAGGAAGTCTGCCGCACATGAAACGATCTTTCCTTTAGATCAGTTACCTTGCAACAGCAGCAAATTCATTAGCGGCTAAACAAGCAAACAGCAAAAATACAATTTGTTCTGGCGGACAACATTTGCTGTTCAGAATTAACAACGTTACAGTGAACTGCTGAGCCTGAGCCGTGGCAGTCGGTCATTTTTTGGTTTGACAGTTGTTCCACATATATGACATATACCCTCTCGGGAGTTTTGCTTGAGTAAGAACTGTGCTGACTGAGTTTCTCACTGAGGACAGTGGGAGTTTTGTCTGGGCAAGAGCTGGGTAGACACTTTAAGCTCTGACTCACTGGGTACATCACCCCTCCAGACTTCAAACTACGCAGGAACTGAATGGCAGTAGTCTCTGTGGTGGTAACTCTAAAGGTGATTGCAAATTAAAAAAAAAAAAAAAAAGCATTCTATTTAAAAAAAATAAGGCAGCCAGAGAATGTCAATGTCCTGGTCATTTCTCTCCCATCAAACTTCTCTTCTGGAGAAGGTGAAGTAAAGAGTAAGAAGAAAAAAGGAAGGAAAACAACCAAGAGCCTTTTTAGGTTTGAAGAAAAAGTGATTTTTGCCCTTTTTGTGTATTTTTTCCACCTAAGTTTTTTTGTTCCAATGAAGATGTTAAAAATAGCTAAAGGATGTGATTTTATACACGTGCACCCTTTTAATCTGTTAGCAAATGTGTTTGGATTTGATTTTCCTTGTTGTTTTTACATTTTTGAGAAATGCACTTCCTCAGTCTTGCTAACTTTTTCATTTTATATAAATATTATCCTTTTAAAGAGTACATTTTGCAAGACCACTAGGCTGTAGGGAAGAAATAAAATTGGCACAAGTGCCCTGCGTGTAGAACATCAGAACTGTGTATATATTTCTCCTAAATTATCGTAGACAGCGTTGCATTGCTGTTGATGAGGCCTGTTGCGAAAATATTTATCTTTGAAAATAAAGTAGGACATTTTGCCTGATATATTTATATACTCCTGTAAACAAAAGATGAACGGACACGAGTTTGGATAAAGCTAGAAACCAACAATTGGTACCAATTCTGATTTCCCTAAGCAAGAACTTCAGTAGCCATTATGTTCTAAGCAGCTGTTTACATGAAACGTTGCAAACTAATCTTTTGTCTTGCTGTAGCTTTACACTGTTGGCAGAGAGTCTTTTTCAAGTTAGAAGGCAACTAGAAAAACTGGACGAGCTGTTGACCAGACTGACTTACGACGGGGACCCTATCCCAGTGCAAAGACCTCAGCTGCTGGAAAAAGTCAACTTTCTGCTCTACAATCTTTTCCGGAAGTGCGTAAGCCACTGTCAATGCACATAACTTTACCTGAACTGACACAAATTTATTGGCAACAATGAGCCCATATGGTTAAGAAGAAAAAAAATTTTAAAAAAGGTTGAGTCTCTGAGGATCTTAAAGACCGAGTTTCCAATATTAAAAGTACGTACAGCTGTCACCAAAATTCCTTGAAGCTGAAGGTGCCATTCAGCTCCTCATGTGTAGTAGTTAAGGATTTGTGGTGAAGTTCTGACTCTAGGAGAACACACAAAATCCACTTATTTCAGTAGGAGTCATGTACATAGTGCTGAGAAAAGCTTGTGTTTTGGGCATTTTGTTTGTTTATTTGTTTTGTTTTTTTAAGTAAAGCGGCAGGTACTAATTTGTTCCTTGTCTTTCCTCTTCCAACCAAGACATTCCATGAATATATAACATATCATCAGCATTCCTCTTGCCTTTTGTACTGGCTATACAAGAGATGTACCACAAGTGACCATCTGAAAGCAAAACACAGTCAATTGTTTTTTTGTAAAAATGAAGAGATAAAATGATTGTTTAATTTCATTGGAGCCAGGCTCAGCGTATTTTCATACTTTGTTTTATGGTTCTGATAAAAGTCTCAGTCTTCCAGACTTTTATCAGCCTGGTATTTTAGGACTATGGAATTTGTTTTGTTTTGATTTTCAATGTATTCCAAGTATCTGTTTCTTATGGGAACAATTCAACTGCAAGTTAGACCACTGGATCATTTTGAGAACTGAGAGTTGGAATACATAACCTCCCACTTTAGCACCTGTAGAGAAATGTCTCTAAGAGATACCAGCGCTTTTTTTTTCCCCTAATACAGCTGTTTGTTTATGCATATCCCTGACAATCTATTTGTTTCACTTCTTTTCACACAGTTCATTCGTGGTTGAGAGGCAGCCCTGCATGCCAACACATCCCCAGAGGCCAATGGTTCTCAAAACGTTAATACAGTTCACTGTTAAATTAAGGTAAGGAAAGGAAATCTGATATAAACTCCTTCATTTGCGTACTGCGTTTTATCCTAGGAGAATCTAGAAAGCAAAGCAGACCAACTTGTGTTAGAGAGCCTTTTGTCTCCAGGGACACTTTCTCGAATGGGGTCAGAAAGGCTACAGAATCTGTCACTCACAATAAGTGGCAATAAAGAGTAAATCAGTGTGAGGAAGAAAGGCAGTTTGTGACCAAAAAGTCTGCACCTTCAGGGTCCTGTATGCATTGAATTCTTGTTTTAATGACTTTGCAAACCGAGTAAATACTGATCCACATCATACAAGCCAACATCAGAATACTCAGAGCCACTTCTGCACATAGGAAAGAGAAGTGCCTGCATTTTGGGGGGTCTGGTGAATCAATGACAAGGTATTTCTCTCCCACTAGCTCCTTGCCTGGCTTTGTGACAAGAGCAAAGATTGGAGAGGAACTCTCATCTCAGTTCCATCTCACAGCAAAAAGAATGCATGGAGGGTTGGGGTGTGTGGAAAGGGTACACGAAGGAAAGCACACATACATCTGTGGTCCAGTCACAGATTATAAAAATCCATCCCTTAATTATTACTTCTTTGTTGTCTCTCTAGACGTTGCCTCAAACACACACCAACTTTTCCACATACTTGCAGGGAGGGTAGAACACCTGCCACTGGAACAGCCCAGCTCCTCCTTCTGAGTATACACCCCTCTAAATCATGATATAATCCTAGATGCCTAATCTGTTTTCAGATTATAATCATTTCAGATAATTTACCGTGGAGCTACTGGTTTCTAATATTTTCTGGTGAGAAATTTATTCTGTTAATAGTAACTTTTACATTTTCTGTTTTGAAGGTTGCTAATTAAATTGCCAGAGCTGAACTACCAGATCAGAGTGAAAGCAACTATTGACAAGTAAGAAACTTTAAAGTGAAGGTATTCTCTCTCCCCTTACAGAGAAAACACAAGTTTTTCCGTTGCTACCCTCTCTGATTTAGAAGTTGCTCTAAAAAGGAAAAGAGAAAACAAAACAAAACAGTTAAAACATTAGGGTAATGCTTTTCTTTTTTTAACGTGGAAGATTTCTTTGTCTTTTTTTAAAAAAGCTGCTATGTGTAATTGATATTTTCAAATTGGAGGCAAGAAGTCCATCTAAAGGTTTTTTTCAAGACTTGGATAAAATTCATCAGTCTGAAATAGCAGCATCAGACAAAAACTTTAAATCAAACTGTATTGCATTTATGGGACAGTTGGCTTTGAAATACCACTTATCTCTACTTACGTTAATAGGCCCGGTACCTTCAATCCTGCTGCTCCAAGTAGTACACGAAGTTTGTGCTTGAAAAGCTAGTGCTGTAGTTAGTAATTATGGCAGCTTACAGAGTTTTAACCCTACCTTAAATGAATTCTGCTACATAAACTCCTCCTTTCTAAGGTGTTTGGTTCTCCTTTGTGTTCCCATTATTTCTTAGACCGGTCCCAAATAAACAGGATCCCCTGCTTCTTTGGTTGATTATAATTTCCCGATCAAAAATCATCTCAGAGCCTGTCTATACTAAGTTTGTGAAAACAGTGTTAATGCTGCCTGGAGTATTTCTATTTGAGTTGATGCATTTTCTCTCCGCAAGATGTATTATTACGAGCAACACCCAGTACTGTAGAGCAAGCCTGGTTACAGATAGGTCAGGGCACCCCAGCACGATAAAACATGGGACAGAAGACTTGGTGTCAAGGTACAATATCAAAATCAGCAAAGGCGATCCAAGTCCTCACCACCCACCATCCCCAGCCACAGGCACCAGCTACCTCCCCCTCCTTCTGGCTCGTGTGCTTCTGCAGGCCCCTAAAAAACACCTTGACCACACAGACGTAGATGTTGGCCCCAAAGAAGGAAGGAAAACACCCGCTGAGGAAGGAGCAGGAGAGAAGCCAGGACTGTTTCTCTCAAAAGCTGCGTACTGTCTGATTTGTGCACATGTTCTCCCAGTACACCATGAGCTATCGACACAGGCTTATATTGTCCCAGAACACAGCCGTGCTGGCAATTAGATAGTACTGCAGCTTTGAATACCCACATATCATTCCAATGACAGAAAAAAAGCTAGGTAAAGTCTAACTGGACAGTACAAATCTCAGTTCTTTAGTTTAAAAATGGCAGTTGTATTGGTAACACGAATTAACTTCAACAAGGCAAGATCTACCGTCTCAAGATACGTTTCTCAGTACAAGTTATGGCTTACACATTTACTGATGCACAATGTTTCCTCCCCCCTACCCCTCTTCTATTTTAGGAATGTTTCAACTGTAAGGTAAGAAAATAAAATACCGTATTCCTTAAATTATCCAATGCAACATTATTTGAGTACGTAAGTGTGATGTCCTCCGTAGTAATCGTAGATTCGTTCTGTGTGGAACACACGTGAAAGCAATGAACATGGATGAATCCGCAAACGGAAGTCTGTCGGTAGAATTTCGACATTTGGTAAGTTTGACTGCCTTTTTCCTATCACGTACCTCCGGTAAAGAAATAAATGATTCTTCAAAAAATACGCAGGGAGAACTGTATGACTGTCAAGTCTACACTCATTTTCTTTTTCCTTATACAGAAAGTTTACTCCTAGAAACTCTTTATCCCGTTCCATACTTTATCCATGCCATAAAATAAGACTGTATATTTTCACAGAAACAACAGAGCAAATCCTAATTAATGCCAGAAAAGACTAATCATGCTGAATTACACAGCTTCTCAGAAACTGAGTTTTGTTAAAAAGACCAAACAAACAAACAAAAAAAAAACACCAAAACCAAACCACACCACCGCTGTGTCTAGGGGAAATATATTATTGAATGCTTTCGATCTGGTTGAAATTAATGCCTGCGATAACTGTCTTTTGAGAGACTATAGTAACTTCTCTGCTATCCCAGTGAGTCATGCTTTGTGACTAGACACCCTCACTTATGGTATTTTTTTTTTTTGGCTTAACCACAGATGCAGTGCATCAGTGTAGTTTTGCAAAAGGAAATGGAGATTGACGGTCTTTAGTGCTTTTTTGTATCATATACTTCACAAGCACCCTAATTAACGCTTTGTTACAGTAATAGTTTCTTCAAAGATTCTTTAAAAATATCAAAAGACTATTGACTGAATAGACTTTTCAAGGCATAGTGTCAGAGCCTTCATTTCATTGTATTAGTAAATAAAACTTTATACTAAGAACACCGTGGTTACAAATTATGTTCTTTATATGCACTTCTGTCTATACTTTCTTTGGCACATAAATATTGTTTTGCTTTATACAGCAACCCAAAGAAATGAAATCAAGTGCTGGAAGCAAAGGAAATGAGGTTTGTGCATTTATTTTACATGTTATTTTTGATTACTCTCACAAGTGTTGGATTTTATTTAAATCAAAGGGCAACCATATTCTCTTAGATTTTGAAATATATATTATCCTTATAATACATATAGGACCCAATTATCCTATGATAGTATAATGAGAACTTTTCAGAACTACTCATAGAAATTTTAATTACATGCCTTAAATTTGTATATTAAAAAAGTTACAACAGAAGGTAGGAAGAAATAATCTGAACGTATGCAATTCGTCTTTAAGGCCGCCTTTTTGGTGATTTACATTTTGAAAAAAAATAAGCTTTTTGAGTTTTTTGTAGAAACAATTTTTCCTATGGGAACAGTTCTTTATATATTCTGTTAGCCAAGTTTATGGCTGAGGTAAGGGGATAATTACGTTTGCATCAAAGAAGTTTGCTTGCCTCAAACAGGACCAAAAGTGTGCTTAGCTTACCAATACTCATCTGAATCCGCTCGTAGGTTCCCCTCTTGTGGTGACACTCGACTATGACACGATAGCCCTAACAAACCAGCAGGTACTTTGCAGTACCCAGATTTCAGAGACATGCACATACCACCTGGCACGTAAGGTGAAAATGTACTGCAGGTGCTTGCTTCCTAGCAGAGGAGCTTAAAATCCGTACATTCTTGCTTTGCAGAGAATAGAAATCAGAAGCATTAACATCAGCGCTAATCCACACCTAGAACACCATGCCCGTAGGTTCACTTGTATCATAGGGTGCTCCTTCCATTCCTGTGTTACCCTCTAGCACCCCTTACATAGAATCATAGAATGGTTAGAGTTAGAAGGGACGTTAAAGATCATCTAGTTCCAACCCCCCTGCCATGGGCAGGGACACCTCCCACTAGACCAGGTTGCTCAGAGCCCCATCCAGCCTGGCCTTGAACGCTTCCAGGGATCCACAGCTTCTCCGGACAACCTCTTCCAGTGTCTCACCACGCTCAGAGTATAGAATTTCTTCCTGATCTCTAATCTAAATCTACCCTCTTTCAGTTTAAAACCGTTACCCCTCATCCTATTGCTGCACTCCCTGATAAAGAGTCCCTTCCCATCTTTCCGGTAGGCCCCCTTTACGTACTGGAAGGCTGCTATAAGGTCACCCCAGAGCTTTCTCTTCTCCAGGCTGAACAACCCCAACTCTCTCAGCCTGTCTTCATAGGAGAGGTTCTCCAGCCCTCTGATCATCTTCATGGCCCTCCTCTGGACTCGCTCCAACAGGTCCATACCCATCTCATGTTGGGGCCCCGGAGCTGGATGCAGTACTCTGGGTGGGGTCTCAGGAGAGCGGACATCCACACCACCAGTGCTTCTTCCCCTGCCCAGCTCCTCACCATCTGCAGAGCTCTACCTTCTGTCCTTCTCAGCTCTTTCTTCCTACAAACTGTGACTCCCCTGAGTGTCCCTGCTCTCTCAGACAAAATCAGAACCACAGGCAAGAAAGTTACCGCTTTCATTCATTTACCTTCTGCATCCCTGGCAGGAGGGAAAAGGAGAACTGCCCCGGCAGGGGAGAAGGCAGGATGTCCTCACCCAGCAACTGGAGGCAGTAGGCAGGGAGGGGAAAGCCATGAGTACACATAAACTCTAGGGTAGGCGTGGAACATCACCTTAAATTTAGCATTACTATTTAACAGCAAAAATCTACAGATAAATCTCTGGCTGAAGCAAGAGTCAGAAGCTAGCAGCCAATGATACAGCCTCTGCCAACGCTGCCAGAACAATTAGTGTCTCCCAAGGTAACTGAAGTCATAAGACGCTTCTACGAATGCCACCCACTTACCTAGGAAGTGAAATAGCCTGTACTGGTTTAAGGTATCTCTGTACCAGTTTAACTTTTTTGCACAGTAGAAGCACTGAAAATACAGTTGTATCAGCAAGTTTAAAAAAAAAAACAACACAAAACACTGATATCACATCCCAAATAGATGTAGTCATAAAAGCACAAAAGTTATCGCAAGTAGTCTTTGAGTGCAAAGCAAAGCTGTGATCAACATGGAGAATTTTAACCAAAAACCTAAAGCAGAACATACTTGTGCACGCTTCACACAGAGTTTCTGAACGGAATAACTTGCAACCTGATTAGCAAGACTGAAACTCAAGGCTCACCTCCCAGTTACTTTGCTACTTACAAAGTCATTTGCATCAAGACAAGCAAATGCAAAAAAATATAGGTGGAAAAAATGTTGCTGCTCTGCTTTTGGCAGCATTTTACTCCCACTTTCACACATTGTGCCTTTAGAACTATATAAAGCATAGGGCTGTGGAGAATTAGGACAGCTGAACTGTGACATAGTTCACTGCTAACCGATTTCCTCAAACAGAGCTTCTCATTGGTCAAATCACAGTCTGTGAAATCATTATTAGCATGAACAAGGGTGGGGTTTTTTTTATTAACAGCAACTATAATCGTTTAAAAACTTGGTTTGTTATAGGATGTTCAGTAAGCTGAGAGTGTAGTTGTTAAGTAGGACTTGCCTCATAAAAAAAAAGTGGAAGTTCTCTGTATTTGAGATTTTTCCATTCATGTAGATATGCCTTTTTGCCTAGATGATTTTTCCTTAGGAAAGTGTTAACTTTTTGCAAAATCATAATGGGGGGAGGGGGGAGGGAGAAGAGGAGTTTCACCAACCCTTTTCAACTTTGTGTCAGCAATACAGGTTGAGCTGGATTGATTCTACCTGTATTAAAATATTTGAGCTCTGCGCTCATTTGATGGATGAGTATTTCATGTAAAAGCCTTCAGCTCGCAGCTGGATTTTCCCTTTGCAAGGCAGATTTATTATTCAGATGCCCAAGGATCTCCTGTGGTCTCAACCCCTCATTTATAGGGTATCTTTTCTTGCAGTGGCCTGTATGTGTCCTGGAGGCGCTCCATGGGACACATAAGGCCACGAGGCAATTTCCCAAGGATTCATTTTATTTTACATTAACTGAAAGCGGAGTATTTCAGTAAATAGAAGCATTTTGATTTGGGAATTTTTATTTTGTTTCTTTTTTAAAAAGCCTCACAAAACAAATACGTGATGGGGAGGGGAAAAACAACAACAACAAACCAGGAAAAGGACAAACAGGTTTTTATACTTTGACCTCTGGGGATGGAAATGTATTTCGAAAAATCCATTTCCCAAGGGGCAGAGATTTGGATCTTTAACAGAGCTATGCTGGTTTGTAATCAAAACAAAATGCTTGTACTACAAACTTTAATCAACTACGACAATCAGATTTTTTTTTCCCGTCCAAGAAAAGCCTGTTTTTTGAATAACAGATTCACTTTTGATTAATGATTTAGGCCTCTACTCCTTAAACTAGTACCATCTAAGTATACTTACAACAAACCTGTGTTCCTCAATGAGGGCCTACTTGTCATTAAAGCTGTGGCTTTTTGTTTTGTTTCTAGTTTGTCTCTCCTTGAAGTTTAACATCTCTGTTTAAATTGGAATTGTCAATCAGTAAAGAAATTTTAGGAAAAGAAAAGTTGCAGACAATCTTTATCAGACAAAAAAAAATTCTCCTGTTAACTTTCTGTGTGCAAATCTGCGTTTAAAAGCAAAAATTAAAAGTTCAAAAGTATTGCTTTAAAAACATCAAGGGGTTTTTTAGATTCATCAGAAAAAAAACACCAGACTTCTGGACTAATTTCATGTCAAAGTTGAACAAACAAATTATTTCCTTCACTTCCTTCTTTTCCTGTTCTACTTACATATTTGATACATGTTTTCTTTCAAAGTTGTGAAATCTCAGCAGTTGGATCACTAAAACAGTGTTAAATGCCAACTGTGCATTCACAGTTTTATAACCTACTTACTCCCTCAGGGCCCTCACATGGTGACCGAGGAACTGCACTCCATCAGCTTCGAAACGCAGGTCTGCCTGTATGGATTGACTATAAATTTGGAAGTGAGTATTCTAGCCAGATTTTCTGGGGCAAAAATAAAAGGCATTTTCCAGCAGTTTATAGAACCACCGCCATGTTGGGCCAGAGCACAGGTCCATCTATCCTAGATGCTATCTTCAGCAGTAACCACAAGCAGACACAAGATTTCCAGAACTTCTGGACAGAAGCATACGCTTGGGGAAGGAAGAAGGGGCTAAAAAAACCCAGAGCATAATATAGCACTAACACTTTCCTTGGGAGCATTTACATACCACGTTCATTCTTTCCACCAGACCAGCTCTTTGCCTGTGGTGATGATTTCCAACGTGAGCCAACTACCCAACGCGTGGGCTTCCATTATTTGGTACAATCTGTCAACCAACGATCCTCAGGTAGGTCTTCAGTATGCAAGTACTGACTTTCTGCATTTTCACATTTCTATTATTTTGTTACCAAATGTATTAATTATAAAAAGGCTGCATTCCCCTCTTAAGCTGGCCTTATTTTCTTCACATATACTGTTATCAACATCATACTTTAACGTTTTTCACTTTATCTTGTGTTCCCTGCCCAGATCTAAAACCATATGCATGTTCAGCCTTCCTTTTTGTAGGCTAAAGTAGTAGTAGTTCTTAAACTAAGGAAACGTGATAGCCCTTCTCCACAACTTTTCTAGTTTTAACTTGTCTTTTTTGGATGTAGTTGACTGAAACTGTACATGGTACAAAATAATTCTCTTAGTACAATTTAAAACTGTGGAAGTAGGTGTACAGCTGGGTCTGTAACGTACTTAAGTGCTGCTTTCCCTCATGCATTTTATAGGAGCTAGTGCTTTCCATGGAGAAGATTATAAGTGTCAAGTAGCACCTTCTAGTGGCTCTGCGAGCAAAAGCAGAATCATTCTTTCTCAGGTTCCAGCTGGCTCAGCGCCTATTTTAGATTCAGTCACTGTTACTGTATTTGCAGGTTGTAGAATAGTGCTGTCAATAGCTCTCAGGCTTTCAGTTGGGGATCACATAGATGTTCAGAGGAGAGAAAGGGTAAGATAGTTTACCATGGAGTGCGCCGAAGAATGGCAGCAGGCCAGCTGACCAGCAGCCTCGACTTTGTTATCACTCTGGGATATTCCAGTAAGTCTTCTGCACAGTCTGCAGTATGTTCATTACTTGTACAGTCCAGAAACCAAATGAAAAACTAAGAGGAGCCAGATGATTCAACAACATACGGCTATAAGAGTATGTAAAGGTTTGGGATTTCCATGCACCACACATTATAGTGAGAGTATCTACATTTATTGGATAGGCTTTAAGCATATTTTCAGTCTTAACATACGATAGTATGAGAAGCATAGCAAGGTATTTTATCATCCAAGATGCACACACAGACTCTTGCTCTTTCTAGAGTCCTCCTTTCTTCCCTCCCCTTACAACTCTGCCCAGGTACCCAAGTGGACGTCACTGGGTGGCTGCAGGTGGGAGGGTCAGCACTCATTTACCCCAATGTATCCCCCATACACACCTCAGTTTTAACACTTCTGGATTCTGCTTAAGTACTTGCAGCCTTCTTTTACAGCCTGTAGTGTATTTCATGGTTGCTAACTGTCTAAACAAAGCACTAATTCTGTTGCAGAATTTGTCTTTCTTCAACAATCCCCCTGCTGCCACTTTAAGTCAGCTCTTAGAAGTACTGAGCTGGCAATTTTCATCGTATGTCGGTCGTGGACTCAATTCCGAGCAGCTCAACATGCTGGCAGAGAAACTTATGGGTAAGACTGTAGAAATATACAGATTTTATTTACTTTTGGGCTCTTGTATTTGATAGTCACAGGTAATGACCTTAAGCGTGACCTCCACTTCCAGAGCTGACCTCAAAAATGCCACAATGACATGTTTTTCTTTAAAGAAAAGCACGCGTCAGCTTATTCTTACCACAAAGCGGTTCAACTTCTGAACTTCCAGGGTGCTAAACTGAAGAAAGAGGGCATCAGAGTCACAATGAACTGTGATGTTATTTTGTTTCCTTAGCAAGTGATTATCTCATGCATCTGCAATCAAAAGGAAGTCTTTTTGCTTGCTTTAGGGGTTTGGTTTGGGTTTTGTTTCATTTTAAGTATCCGTCCTTGTGGGTCTGTTTAGTTCTGGGACCCATCCTTCATGGTGACAGCGTAGCAAAGAGGCCCTGTAACTTCAACAAGATGAAGCATTGAATGCTTGGATCTGACTGTCCCCCAGAAGGGAGAGGCCTTAGGGAAAGCCGGCAGAAGAAAAGAAAGCCTTATCTGTGTCTGGGGAAGAAACAATTATAAAACATATTGTGAGCGGAAAGAAACTCCAAGCTGAGGGTGTAACGATACCGCTACTGTCAGGCAAGAACAAAAGCATTTGTCAAAGGCTGGGGGGAATCTTTACTTTTATTGCTCTCGAAGCTGGGGAGCAAAGACTGGTTTCCCTGGATAAGTCACTTTTCTGGCGGTTTATTGGAGGTTTCTTGCTTAGTGGAGGTAGTGGAGTTGAGAGGTGCCACTGTAAATCAGCAAGAATCATAAGAAAGAAAAAAAAAAAATCTTAAAATATGGAAGCTCAAGGTAGAGGGAAGGCCAAGAGAAGTAACACTTGGGCTAAAAACTGAAACTGAGCATACAGTGCTGCAGAAACGAAGTCCCAGACTACTTTAGGCAAATATTCTCAAAACTACCATTACCAGCTGCTTCGAAAGGATACAGAAAAACTGATCTACAGCCTCTCAGCATGCTCCTCTTGATCCCTCTCCAAGTCTGGATGTACTGTACTCCCTCCCCAACTACACAGACATCAAGCTCTATCTGTTTCAAAACTTCAGAAAAATAGACTCACAGTTTGTTGTTTGGTCTTTTTTTTCTCTCTCAGGACAACAAGTCAGTTATAATGATTATCAACTATCCTGGGCAAAGTTCTGCAAGGTACGGTTCCAAAAGTAAAACTAGACCCTTGGTTCTCTTCATGCCCACACGTGTGCCTAACTGTCTCTGTAATGCTACTGATAAGATTCCCACTTGACATATGTGGGACTCATAGCCCAGCACATTCATTGTAAAAATTTAAATAGGACAATAATATTTCCAGAATTTTAAAGCTTGGGCTAAGAGATCTACTTAGTTACATTGCTGCAGAGATCAGAAACTGTCATTATAGCGTGCCCTATATATTTCTCTAAATGAGCAATAGGTTGTGCTATCAAAGCATACAATACATTTTTCATAAAGCATACAGTAAATTTTTTCATGTGCTCAGTTGTGACCTAAATTATTTCTAAGTTGGTCAACATATTCAGTAACTTTGATGAGGAATGGAAAAGTTATTGATAAAGAAGGGTAAACCCATTTTATTCGTATTAACTACATTATTTAAACATGTATAGAACCTTGGAAGGAAATTCAACTTTCTCATCGTCATCTCTCTCAAAATCTAATTTTATAACCAGGAAGAAACAATAAATGAGAAAATGCGAAAACTTGAAAAGTGAAGCGCTTCCAGCGCATATCTTAAAAATCAATTGTTTTTATGTCAGGCTGAAAGAGAGACATTACTCAAAACAGCAGTTCCAATTTGTCATTCTCACTTGAACAAACTAGATTATTCTTAAGAAACTGACATAGCCATGTGACGTGGATATTGGGTAACAACATTCTCACAATTCTTTTCTTCTGTGTGTTGTTTTCATTTGTGTTTTGTGTTGTGGTTGTTTTTTTTTTTTAACCATTAGGAACATTTGCCTGGAAAGTCTTTTACCTTTTGGGTTTGGCTTGAAGCCATCCTGGACTTAATCAAAAAACACATTCTTCCTCTTTGGATTGATGGGTGAGCAATAAGGAAGTAGCTGCACATTGATCTCTCTCTGCTTTGGCTTTTTTCTTTACTAATCTCAGTTTTAGCTATGCAGAAGAAAATTTGCAAAGAGTTTAATACTTCTGTCTCCCTCTTCCCATTTATAACTTTTTGAAATTTTTGCCAAAAGTGAACACCATTAAATCTCTTAGAAATGCAGGTTTAGGTCTGTTTATCAGTTCTGGCAGTCTACAGTCAAGTATTGTGATAAATTTCATAACGCTTCATAGTACTTTGAGCTCAACGCCATACTCCACATGTAACTCGTGAAGTTTTTGTCATAGTTTCAAGACCTTATAAAGCTTTTGTAACCAGGCTTTGAACACCTATATAAAGTTTGGCCAGATGCATTGCACAGATTGAAGTCTGTATTTTTTTCCAAAAGCAAACCCGTGATTTCCCGATTTCCTGTTATACTTCAGGTACATAATGGGATTTGTAAGCAAAGAGAAGGAACGAATTTTGCTCAAAGACAAGACACCAGGAACATTTTTATTAAGATTTAGTGAAAGCAATCTGGGTGGAATTACTTTCACTTGGGTGGATCAATTAGAAAATGGTAAGTATAATTTAAAAAAAAAAATAACATAAACCTCAAACTCTGCAATACACCTGTAATACATGGTTTCTTTGGTTTAAAAGTAAAATGCACGTGTATCATGTCTTAGTATGGTTTTGGGCAAGAAACAAGTATCATATTTACTGAAACAGAAATCAAAACTCTGAAAGTCTACCTCTCAGTTCTTTATATTAACTATAAGAGTTCATTAGGAGGTGTACCTGCTTACTGCAGGCTTTAAGTTTGTCTCAACGTGTGCAGACAGTGTAACTTGAAAGATACTAACACTGGTACGAACAGGTAAAACCCACACCAGTGGAAACTACAAAAGAAGGCCACAAATACGTTCCAACTGCAGATGCTGATCTACCAGTTACCAGCAGCTACGGTGCCTTTGTATTTTTACAGGAGACGTAACATTTCATTCGGTGGAACCCTATAACAAAGGTCGCTTATCTGCACTGCCTTTTGCCGATATACTGCGCGATTACAAAGTTATTATGGCAGACAACGTTCCTGAAAACCCTCTGAAGTATCTGTATCCAGACATTCCCAAAGATAAGGCCTTTGGCAAACACTACAGCTGTCAGCCAAATGAAGGTTGGTCTCCATTTCTCTATTTACCCTTTCTGCAAAGCAGCTGCAAAGTCAAGAGGCAATTTGAGGAATGGGGGAGGAGGATGAAGGGAACAGACTAAGATGCCTCCTTTAACCGGCATCTTCAAGAGAACTGTTTTAACGCTTGTCTGTCACTTAGACAGCTTCTTTTTGTAAATATATCCCTAGTCTTAGAGGTTACATTATAGGCAATGACAACAATATTTAAAAGAAGCCAAGAAATAGAAAGAGTAGACAGAGTTTAAAAAAAAAAAAAAAAAAAAAAAAAAAAAAACCACAGGNCAACACCACAGGGATTTTTTTCCCCTGACAGATGCATTGCAAAATTCAGTGCTTGGGTGTTCAGACATGAGACTGAAAAGTCATCCTGCTTATTGGCTTCACAATTGTGTTACACTGTAGCATGCCATCTCTTTAATTTCAAGGAAATTGTGTATTTTCCAAACAGCTTTATTCCAGCAGTATAACCCCTGGCAACTGCACTGGAAAATACAAAAAGACAAGAATGGCTCCAAATATGTTCACGCCCATTCTTGTCCAAGTCAGAAGTCAGGCCATTTTTAGATCAAACTCGTTCTCTTCTCAAAAAAGCCCTCAAAGCCTTGATTTTGTTAAGAGATAATACACGTTTTTCTGGACTTTCTGTATAAAAGGTTACAATTCCATTTGAATTCAAATTCCTACACTACTGAAAAATATTTGGAGGCTACAAATGTTTTTGCTCTTCATTTTAATTCAGAGGACTTTGCCTAACGCACCAATCCTCTAAAGAAGTTACGTATATGCTTAATTTCATGCAAAAGACATTGCTGAAGCTGCATCTATAGGGACAGAGCTCCACGCAAGCGTTTGCAGAACTGAAATCTAGAGGCTCAGAAGTACCAAGCTTGTGGAGTTACAGTATATTTGGTTTTGAAGCCCTAACGAGATCTCTTTCATCAGTTGCTGCATTGTGTTCTGAGATAGCAATTCATATCAAGGGAGCAGAGTCGATTAAGCGACTAAGATCTGAACTCAAAGACTAATCTCAGGAAGTCCCCTCATTTTTATGGCTTCTTATTTAAGCGTAAACAGGGACATTCTTTTTTAATATATTATGGCCTGCAGCCCTTAAAGCAGATAATCAATTTCAAATAAATTATAAAATTACTAGGCAATATTTAATTTCTCTAATATTGATTTTCAGTCTCAAAGCCCTCAGATGGAGGAGGCAAAGGTTATGTTCCTTCTGTATTTATCCCAGTCTCCAAAATGTAAGTATACTTACAGATGGATTACACTTCAAATGTTATTTTTATTAAATCTACATACTGTTTCAAAGTTTTTCCCTGCCTCCCTTCCCCTGTTCAAATAGTTTGGGATAGCAACGCATTGCCTGTTTTTATTTGGCCAAGGACTGCTAAAGACAAGAAAGGGAAGGAAGGAACTTTACTTCTACAGTGATTTTTCCATCCACGTGGCAAAACATTTGTAAAAATTTAATGCAGACTTTACAGTACCTTTATCTACTTATCTTTCACTGTCTCCTTTTTCTCTCCAGCAGCTGATATTACAGAACTAGATTTATCCTCTCTTCCCTTGGTCCCACCTCCTGCATTTTTAAATGTATACCAGGTTGTTGGCATGTTCTTGCAGGGCCACCAGAGAGCACGAGTACAGGCTTAACTAACTTAGTAAGCATTCACCATACTCCAGTGCTATGCATCAAGTTAGAGGAATTTAAGTTGCGTTTAAGATCATTTTAGTGTTCTTTGTTTTTTTTTTTTTTTTTAAGCTTAAATGATTCTACAGATCCACATTCTCCATCAGATCTTCTTCCAATGTCTCCAAGCGTTTATGCTGTGCTGAGAGAACACCTGAGCCCCACAGTGATCGAAACTGCCGTATGTTGCAAACTTTTCCATTCATGTTAATACTAAGCAAATGGGACACGTACAACACAGATGCTGCTTATAAAAAGGCTTCTTGTACAATTATGAAAAAATTAGACCTCTTTCATCACTTGCTGTATTACATTCTGAAACGATGGTGCAGACATTTCCTATTCTAAATGGGACAGGATGCTGCAAGCATACTTGGAAGCACTGTGTTATATGAAATTGTCTGACACGCTGGCCAATGAACCATGAACATCATAATTCAAAGATCCCAGACCTGTTGCACAAACGAAGGCTTTACGCTGACAAATACATCATGATTACACTAATTCTGTAGATAGCACAAAGGACTCAACTAGTTCAGGGAAGCTGCACAAGGAACGTAAGAATTTCTGATTCAGCAAACTTGCACAACTTTTCAGTGCTGCACATTTCTACATGAGATACCAAAGTGAGAAATTAAAAGTCAACTAAAACATTTTTAGCAAATAAAACTAATATTCACTAAGTACATAGAAAGATTAGGAAAATACTGTACCAATGTCCTATTAAAAATCTTTTCCTCTTTTACTTACTGATTAGAAATTGTGTTCAGAATCATCATGACTTAGAGTACTTTGAGCACTGATGTATACCCACTGGTATACATTGTTCAGCAGACTTCTATCAGGAAACACAGCAGTGGTTTGGCTTTAACAGCTTTAAAAGAAAATCTCCTTTTTTAATACTAGCTCTTAGTTTTCTGTATGTTCAATGATTTATGATCTTAAAATGGTTATGTATTTAAAAGCCTGTCAACTCCCCTTCAAATGCCTCTCTGTAAATACTCCTCCTCATCCCAAACCAGAATAAAACTAAACTAGAGTCCTGACTGTCGATGACTGGAAGCACAGTTAAATTATATATACAAATAGACGAGTTCTTTAATATACACCAAGCTGAAGATCTGTACAAAAGCAAAATATCTTTTTTGCTTCTTCACCTTTTTCTCTGATAGCGCTCATGACAAACTAGTTCTTCAGCTAAAATTGAAATAATAGCCTGAATTAAAGTTCAGCATTAAAACCTACCACACCCAATCCGAGACATATCCCCACTCATTTGTTGTTTGATTAATATGTACGAAAACATTTCTGACCTTCTCAACTGCATTTGTATTTCCCAAAGTTTCGGCAGTGAAAAAAATAGTTGGCTTCACTTTTGTTTATCATCGGGCTCCAAACATTTTTGGTTTCTTTTAGCATGCACAGTAATTCTCAAACCAGCTCTGTCCTGACTTTGCAAACCAGCTGTGACCGTTGCCATATTTTGGGGTCATAACCACACAAAAAGAATGTGTTTGGTGATGAATTGGGAGAATGAAATACAATCATGTTATGTTTTGTTAAGGTAGTAGAGAAGTGGTTCAGTGTTGCTAGATGGTAGGTGGCTTTCTGGAGGCTCTTACTAGAAGTGTTTTCAAGTTCTGCTAGAAACTGAGGGTGAAAATAGTTTTGGAAGAAAGGAATTCTTTAAAAATCTTCCTTTTTCCATTCTATTTACCTTGCTAAATAGAAATGAGGAAAATACAGAGGTTTTCTTCTTTATCATCCCAACGTCACACAACAATCTACCCTGGTGAACAGCTGGCTAAGTTCAGAAAGCAGACAATCTGCATCATTAAAGCAACACTTTTTTTCTCCACGAGATGCCAATAAAAAAGCACTGTGTGAAATCTGCAGCAGGACAAAATACCCTACAACTAAGTAACTCAGTCTTAGCAAGATACACTTTCTGCAGTCTTGCTGAATTCCCTTCTATTTCCCCCCTCTCCAGATTCCTCTACCCATCAGGAAAACGAGACTCCAGTAAGAACCCTGCTATACATATCCACAGGCTGCAAGAACCACAAGAGTTCATATAAAAATATACATCATTTCTATTACAACTGTTTCGCACACAATGTTTTCTAATGAGCATTCCCATATTTTGTAAAGAACTAGAAACAGGATCCTCAGATCCTTACGTCAGATCCTTAGTTTGTGTTACATTGTGAAAATGACACTGCAGTTACCTTGAGCCAGGGAAGGTTTCAGCTGCAGTTATTTCTGAATGAACAGCAGTAACTGCGGTGAGACTAATCTTTTCCTTCTTTTCCTCTAGCTGAGTTCTCCTTACTCAACTGACTGAAGTTCACATACTGGACAAATTAGTAATCGTGTGAACACTGGATGGGTTAAGGACGCCGTAGATGTTTTTTTCCGTCATCTTTGTAAATCAGCATTTCCTGGAAACCATTATGATGTTATTCTTGGGCTTCTTTCTGTTATCAATACCATGTAAACGAGGATTCTCCTCCCTAGGGATTACAAATAACCTCCTGCAAGTCGGAATTGCAATCCCCACTGATAAAAAGCCAAATCCTTTCTGGCTTGGAGGTTGTTTGACTTCAGTGTGGTCCAGCAGGGATGAATTTTACTTGCAGAATTAACGTCCATAGAATTGCTGTAAACAGGAGAGTATAAGAACAAAACGTTTTGCTTCTGAAAACAGTGTAGAAGGATAACTAAAGACATTAATGTATTTGGGGAAATTAGGATTTATTGTGTTAAATAGTTTCTGTTTTATCATCGTCTGTACCATTGGTTTAGCTTCTGTTTTAAAGTGAAGATTCTTACCCCTCTGAGTTCAAATGTGCCACAGGTGTCCAGGGCTTGCTTGTTTTCCAAACATGAACTACCTTCAGCATAGATTTTTATCTGCCACCACAGCAGAAGTTGTGGAAGGAAAGGCGGCAAGGCTGGGAAGAGAAGGGAATTCCAGAAAGGAAATGGACACAAAACCTGTAGTGTCAAAAAGGCTGTCTCCATTTAGGCACTGGAAGAGAGGGTTAGTAAAACTTCCCCCTCTCACAAAATAGTTGCAGAAGTAAATCTATTTCTGCATGAAGCACTCGAATACTACAGCAAGTATTATCAGAAAGCCTACGAAGAAAAAAATCCTGATCTGACAGACTTTGGATACTATCTGGAAAATGCTGACTGGGAAGCACAGTTTTAAAAAAATAGTTACTGAAGAGCTGCAGCATTTGCTGACTGCTAGACAATTTGTGCTACGTGACAGAATATTAAATGCCTGTCAGAGACTCAGTTAATAAGCAGAATAACTAGTTTTTGTATAAATGATAAATTGCCTTTTAAAAATATTCTTTTTTTTTCTTTCAGGTGCTGTTTAGTGCTGGGTTTGGGTTGCTTGTTTTTGTTGTTGTTTTTTTCCCTATCCCTAAAACCTCTGTTAACAGACAAATAAACAGGCAATTCCAAGGCCACTGTATTTCATGTATGCAGGCTCATTCAAGATTTAATTCTTGTCCACAAAATACATGGTTAAAGCATGCAAAGTTCTTGAAATATATACAAACACTTGAACATTTGCACCTTACAGTCTTCTTGAGTAGGTACAAATGAGACATCTGGGATGAAAACAAAACCTCCTTGAGTTAGCAGGACCTGGATTTTACTTTCATTTCTCCTTTGTTACTCACGCCTCTCACCCATACAATTTACGTTAGCTGAAAGCAAGTGAATGGAAACAGAGTAATGAGATATTTCTGTGATACATGTGAGTAGATTTTAAATGAACAAATGCAACTCTGTTCATTAATCTGAGTGATTTAAAGCAAGCTGCAGATAAGAAGTCATTTTCTCTCGGAAAGCATCACGTATAAATAATTTTCGAAAACAACAAGAGCAATCGTGTATATAGTTTGGTAACATCTGTAGTTTATATGACTGGCATGAACAAAAACAGATTTTGGCTTAAAGTTGGATACCTGGACTTCTGTGGAATTTTTTCAAGACTGTTTTTTGTTGTATCTTGCCTTCTTTTTGTTGATCTCAAGTCTGAACTACAAGCAGTAACACAGAATTCTAAAGCAGCAAACGTAACGTAACTTCACATCAGCTACTGCATGCCTTTTCATTCTAACCCGTTCTCACAATCTTAATGCAAACAAAACAGGGGGTACCCTATACTTTTGACCATCTAAACCTCATGAGAAGTAGTGTAAAAAAGGTCCAGACGTGGCATGTGAAACAATCTTCTCTCTCCTTCCTCCCTGCTCTCCGTGCAATGCAACTCCTCAAGACTCCAAAGTCTTCGTTTCAACACAATATATTTTCTGCTACTGAGTAGCATTGTGGATCAGGTTTTGGCATTACCGTTTCTACTATTGTTTTCAAACAGATTTTGCAAGGTTTAACATTTAATTGAAAGGCATATGACTTTAAATCAGTTTGCCGTTTTAAAGGAACGTTGGAGTCTTTTTCTGTAAGATAAACGTATACAGCCCAAGCCTCCTTCCATGAAAAAAGTGAGAATTTTGTCCTTATGCCACCATTAGTAAGAATAGGGTTCTCCAGTAAAATTATAGGGGCAGGGGGAAAAGAGAAAACCACACTGAAAGGGATGCCTCAAATACTGCCAGAAGCAGCAAAACATCTGCTTGTAAGTACTTTTACTAACTGTGCTGGTGCTTTCACTGTGTTTTGCAGCAGCAAAATCAAAAACAACAGAAAAAAAATCATGATTGTTCTGTGCTTTGTGTCTTGCTGCATCACTGTAATGATTCTAACTAAAAAAAACTGTGAAAACTGTCAGTTACCTTCTTCTATGGCGTTTATTTATAGCCACGTTTATATCCACTGCTCAGTAGCATTTCATACCACAAAGTTTACCGAATGGACCTTCTATATACTTGTTTCTTCCATGGACTAAAAATTGTCCCCTCCATCTGAGGAGAGAGGGGAATAAAAAGGATACTGAAAAGGATCCAAGTATCCTTGAGACCTGCACCAATTCCTGGACTTCAATTCTTCCAGTCTCTGTTCAGACACTTCATACATGAGACAAGAACAAACAAGACTGCGCGTGTCCAAACAGCAGTAACAGTGTCCAAGCAAATAAGACTGTGGAAAGATCACATGAAGGAAAAGGAAACCTCTTTATCAAAAGTTATTCAATGCGAAGAAAATTCTGACAAAACGCCAGGAACAATGAAAATACTCAGCCGCCTGCAGTTTATAAGCATTCTTAAAGTTTCTGTAACTTTGATGGAAACCTGGGTTACAGTTCACAAACTAACAACTGCAAGTGTGTTCGTACAACCCTTTATTACACGTGCATGCTTTTCTCCCATGCATGCAATACGGACAGGTGAGACAACAGCCACCTTCACAGACTTCTATGCCCCTGCCATTGCTCTCCGGAGCCGGCCCGTCCCTACGCCGGCTGAGTATTTCACCAACAGGAGTTGAAAACCGGGAGATTTTCTTACTGCAACGGTGAAAAGCAGGTCGCTTACAGTTCAGAACTACTTTTAACCTCCAACGCTTTAAACCCCCATAAACCGTGACGACGATGAAAACAAGCCGCTGCCGCCGAGGCAGGGAGAGCCGGACCAGGCCGGGCCGCTGGCGCCGCCATGCCAGAGGGGCCGGGTGCCAGCTACCGCCCGGGGCCCCCCATGCGGGCCCAGTCGCCGCTGCTGCCGACAGCTCCGCTGACAGAGCGGGTACCCGTCGGCTGTAGTCACCAGGCGTGCGGCTAGGCCGGGGGAAGGCGGGGCCGGGCCGCGGCAGCTTTCGCTTTCGCCTTCCCCTCAGTCGTCCCTTTCTGGTCCCCCGCCGCCTTTCCCCGAAGTCACGTGGTGCGGCTGTTCCCGGCTCAGCGCTCCCCCTCCCGCCGCCGCGCCTGCGCACTAGGGGTCGGCCGGGGCGGCGGACTCCCCGAGGCGGCCGGCAGCCGCCCGCACTGCAGGGCGGGTCCCTGGAAAAGGCTCGGAGAGCCTTACTTGGGAGGTGAGGGCGGCTGGCTTCGAACCTATCGCTTCCTCAGGCTAGCTTGCCGTCCGGAGATCGCCCCCTTGGCGTTTACGCGTTAGTGTTTTTCCTCCTGGGGCAGCGGGAGCCGCCTCCTACCGGTCTTCAGTCCTGACAGGGTCGCACCCCCCTCCCCTTCCTGTGGGGACACCAGAACGGCGTCACCGGCCTCCCGGGCAGCGGCGGCCCGTCCTTCTCGTCCACCTGTTACACCAGCTCACACACCCTACTTCTTAAAACAGCTTTTAGCGCCTTCCCGACAGCCGCACGCCCTCGCACAGGCTTCTCGCACTGCCCGGCTCCCAGCGCTGCTTGGGAAAGCCACAAGCCGGCAGAGAGGGAGGCCTGTTCCCGGGGACGGCGCTGGCCCTGTTTCTGCTTCGCCTGCTCTTGGGCATCCTTGTCTTAACAGGTGCGATCTCTCGACCTTGTACGTGCGGTGCTTCTGCCTAGCCTACAAGCCCGACGCAGTGATGAGGGTCCGGCCGGGCACCCGGAGCTGCCCTCGCGGCGGCCGCCGGCGGCGGAGGGGGAGAGCGCCGCGCCGGGAACACCCGGCCTTCCCCCCGCCGATGAAGGGAAAGGGCTGTGGGCGGGGCAGCCCGGCGCCGCCGCGCACCCATTGGCCCGAGGCCGCGGGGGCTGGGCTCTGATTGGCCCTGAGGCCAGCCCTCCCTCCTCCCCCCCCCCCCCCCCCCCGGTTACTGATTGNCGGCGGCAGCGGCGGTCGGGGCGCGGAGCGGGAGTGCAGCCTCGATCCACGCGTAAGTGCTGGCGGCGCGGGGGCTAACGGTCGCCAACGGCTGCGGTGAGAGCGCGGGCCGGGGCTGGCAGGGCGGGGATACACGGGGGAACGCTGTCCGAGGCGCGGCGGCGGCGCGGGGGGGTGAGTACGTCTGTCCCCCGCCCTTTGCTCCCGGGCTGCCGTTGCGCGGCCACCACCCGGGAAACCGGGAATGACAGGACGAACGGAGCTGTTAGGAGGCGGCGGGGTTAAACGTCGGAGCTTAGCCGTGGAAGGCAGCCTGGGGCGCGGGTGTAACGCAGGCACACAGAGCCGCAGGTAAGGCCCCTTTTCACCGGAGGGACCTGTGGGCTGCGACCCTGTTGCCCGTACCCGGGGGACGGCAGAACAGCGAATTGGGCTTTCCATCCGACACCACCTCAGTCTGTCAATGACAGGTTGAGCCCTGTATCGGTCTCCCTAATGCCTTCTCCACAAACAGGTGCTGACTTCCCACTTTTTCAGTATTTTCCCCTGCTTGCATCCCCAAGGATTGCGTTTTCCGCGTTATTGTATTGCTCTGTAACCAGCTGTTTGGATGGGTCTCTGCCACCACTCCTAAGTCCTTTCTCAGTCTGGTTGCTGTAAGACACAGGCAGATTGGAGTACATCTTCATTTAAGCACTGGGGGGGATGACACACAAACAGACCAACTTCTTGTGTTTAGCCAAATTATTCCAACTTTCCTCACCAATGTCATGTTTAACTGTTTGCCTTGGTGGTACTACAGCATACCCAAATGCTGTCTTTACCTGTAATCTGAATCCCACGCACATCAAAATCCTCAAAGCCTCTCACGTTAAACGTGATAGCATTTTTAACTCGTGCTCACTTCTCATGCATAGGATGCACCACTCAGTAGCTGAGGGAACTGGCATACAAACACTAATGTGTGCCATGTATAAGACAGTCCTTCACCCCAATACTGCCCTGTTCCTTGGATAGGTCCTATCACCCTTTCTTAAAAGCTCCAGATGCAAGTGGACTTGAATCTTACCATCTGTGTTCTCAGCCTGAACTGTTCCTTAGACATATCTTTACATGCCATTTCCACTAGAAGACTCTAACCTGCAGCCCACTGATGAGACGATAACGGGTCTGCAGCCAGACACCCATCTACCAGAACATATAGCCACTCTGTCATAGAAGTGCTGTTGTACAGCATGGCTTCTCACAGTCGTATTAGTTCATTTTAAGTAACCTCTGTCTGCTGCAGACATTACTTTACCCAAAAAATTTGATCACGGGAACCAAAGCACATAGTAGAAAAAACAGCTCTCCAATACTTCTCCACTTAAAGTGACTTGAGATCTAGTCCATTTTCAGAGCACCTGAAGTGGGCCCCTAGAGGTTTCTTTGATTTTCCACCTCTTGGTGACAGTGAGTATATCTGCACCAACAAAAGGTGAAACTCCATCTACAGGATGTCAGTCCTGCAAAGTACAGGTATCAAACACACAGGTCCTCATTCCTGTATCTCTACTAAGAGAGAGAGCAGTAACACCGCTAGTACCCTAAATGCTGTGAAAAGGGTTTCAAAGGAAAAAACAAGTTTTCATAGGGAAGGGTGATTTAGCTTTAAGTTATTTTTCATTAAGTAGTGCGCTGTCTTAATTTGTGATTTTTAAAATTTTTCTTTTAAATTAAAACAATCACAGAAGTAGTTGTCTTCAGTTCTAATGATTAGCTTTCTAAAACTGTTACAGATGAAAATAAAGTGGTTTTGTTCACTGGAAACACTTTTCCTTCCTACTACTCCAATTTTGCTATTGTTCATCAAAACTATGAGTTACTTTTCACCAGTTTAGGCCAAATACTCCTTAAACATTTACACTGATTTTTTTCTCCCCTCCTCCTCAGGATGACTCAGTGGTATCAGCTACAGCAACTTGATTCCAAGTTTTTGGAACAAGTTCACCAGCTATATGATGACAGCTTTCCTATGGAAATCAGGCAGTACCTGGCACAGTGGCTGGAAAACCAGGATTGGTAAGCATAGAAATAGGCCTTCAGGTTGCGTGATAAACAAATATTCTCATACATGCAGTTACAGGCAGCAGAAGGAGGGAAGCAAGCTGCTAGGTGAACCTTTGCTGGTAGGACACTTCAGTAGCGGTAAGAGTGCTATAGCTTGTGTTCCTGCCCTTCAGGGCTTTCTAGAGGGGCCTAACACCTAGAGTAACAAGTGTACCATCTCATATTTCCCATGGTTGGTCTGTAACAAAAGCAGTTGTTTTAAGGCCAATCATTTACTGTCTGGGCAGCTCAGTCTCTCACTGTTCACAGACTTTGAACTTTTGCCAAGATTTCTGTGGAGCATCTTTTTAGGAGAGTAGTACAACATGCACATGCATTAGGTTCACTTTTAGCTTCTTGATGTGCATGGAATGAGTAAATGAAGTTGCACAGAACATGGCAAGAATAATACAGAGAAAAACAACATTTATGTATCAAGGAAAGTAAAATCAAAGTTGAGAGGATGAAACTGGCTTATGTTTGAAAGTAATTCTTACTGGTTGCATATACTACAGCTGGAGTTTGGGATTAAAAATAAAGTACTTTATGCATTTCTTGAATGCTGTATTGAAAGTGTATTTAACACAAGCATGCTTTAAATTTTTCTAGGGAACATGCAGCCAACAACGTATCTTTTGCTACGGTGTTATTCCATGACCTGCTGTCACAGCTCGATGATCAATTTAGTAGATTCTTGATAGAGAACAACTTCTTGCTGCAACACAACATAAGGAAAAGCAAACGTAACCTTCAGGTATGGCTGGGGTATATGCCTGTACATTTGCTTGAATTGCTTCAGTGGTGCAACTGGATGCCTCTAAGCAGACTACCCTGCCGTGAGAGATTTTCCCACTGAGAATGTGTGAGAATCCTGATTTAAAGGTCAGAAATTCAAGTGTGGCTCTGTTTTTGTTTTACATAGCTACAGTTAGAAAGTTGAAGTTTCACTACCAGCACAGTTACAGTTTCTGAGAACTCTAGAAAAAAGAAAGTTGCCGTTTGTAAGGTGTTCGCTATATGTATTCAGAGTGCTTTCTTGAATGTAGTTTCACTTACCCCACCCCTTCCCCAGCTGGTTTCCTCAGTGTCCTAATAAGCTTCTGATGCAGGAGAAACACGGGGAAGAAATCCTTCCCATGTAACAGCAGAACTACAGTTAATAGCAAAGGACTTGTCATTAGACAACACTTCTGTACATTGCATTGTACTGACAAGAAAAGGACCAAAGCAATTGGTAGCGAGTGGCAGTGCAGAACATATGCTTAGTAGGCTTAAAGACTTTCATTATTCAGTCCTCCCTCCCTCTCTGTAGGGCTCTGTGCCAGAGGGTCCTCCACAGAGTCACCTTCTCCACAGCCTGTTGCCTACACACCTAGCTTCAAGTCAGTGACTAGGGTAGTGGTTTCCAAAGAGGAGAACATGACCGGACTGTACTTAGCTGATATTAACTATAGATCAGCAACGAAAGATCAGTCAAGAAGGCTGGTACTGCTCGGCGACCCCCAGAACAGCACCGTCCTGGGTGGAGCAGGGCAGTGCTCAATCCAGAGCATGTTTAAACTTTGTATGCATGTAAAACAGTAAGGTTGCATTTGTACCCAGCCTTGACTGTGTGTTCATAAGTGGCAGTTAACATGTCTCCTTTACATCACTGAGCAAGAGCTGCACCTGTCAAACTACAATAGCCACCCTTCAAAACCAGCAGCTATACTTCAAAGGTGTGGGAATGTGACTCTTGAAACAAGATGAGCTCTCTCTAGGACTGTAAAGTAGTATCTCTCTTCTCCCGGTAATGTCTCTGACTTTTTCCTGTTGTTTTGTGCTGAGTCCCATTTCTTCATATACTACTGAACTAAAAAACTCATTCTTGGAGATGGTTACAGCTGTCACGCTCCCTGTAGTCTTGGAGCATGCTGTGACCAACACGTGTCCTGAGGCTCACACACAGTCGCCTACTAGTCTTTTTGCCAATTGGTTTACTGAAGGACAAGAAATTACAGGTATGAACTTTAACAATAGACTGTCTCTAATGCCAGGATAACTTCCAAGAAGACCCAATACACATGGCAATGATCATCTACAACTGTCTGAAAGAGGAGAGGAAAATACTGAACAGTGCCCAGTTGTCAAATCAGGTAACAGTCTTGGAACCTACTGCAGTTGTATTTACCCTTTACTGTTATTTGGGACAGAGTGAGTGGAAGACGACTGAAAAAGGAAACAGGCTGTTCTGTCTCTATCCAACAACGTGTTTCTTAAAGACAGAAGAGCGAACGCTGATTGTACCAGCTGGGCAACATGGCTTGTTTGTGCTGTATGAAGCATTTGGAGGGGAAATGGCCAGGAAATAATTTTTTTTCCTTGAGTGATGTAAAAGCTATGCTTTTTTTTTTTAGTGCTTCTGTAATACATCGTGATGTGCTCATCAGATTTTATTACAACTTAATAATTAGTGCTTGTCTTATTTCTCCAGCAAGATTTTCGCTTTTTTCTTCTGCATTTTACTCCTCAATTTACTCTGTATTAAGCAGCTGAGCATTGGTGCTTCTCTGGATTGTGTCTCTGGGAAAATGACACACCATTCTCCTTCCCAGTTATCTCTATTTTTGTTTCTTTAATGAAGCCCATTTCTTTCCTTTGAACCATAGGTAAAGCTGGATTCTTCTTCCTCATCTGTTCCCCAACTTTTCAGCTTTTTGGTTTTTCTTTTGCAAGGAGAACTGTTTTGCAACAAAAAATTTCTGCAGTTGGGAAAGGCATGCAAACTATATAGCCAGATGTAATCCACTTATGTAGCAATAAAGTGATGACTGACCAGGCATGTTAAGTTCCAATACTTAAATACTTCCCTTTAGGGCAAGTTTTTGAATGCATGTTAGTAGAGTGGGAAGAGCACTCAGACATAGGCTTTCAACAAGTGGCCTAATGCAACTGTGTCCAAAACAGCTCTTCTAAAAATGCGACTCTGGCAGAGCCCTGCAGCTGCAGCTGTTCAGTTTCTATTCTGGCACATGATGTAAAAGCACTCACAACTGCCTTTCCAGTGTGCAATATATTTGGGTCATGAAAAAAGGAAAGAAGTCTTCCTATACTTACTGTTAGCCATAGGTAAAGCACCATGCCCTAACATCTGCTTTCTGGTAAATGCTCTAATTTCCCAAAGCTGAGAAGGTAAAATGCAGAACAAGCACAATTACAAGCATCATAAAAAGAGTATGCTCAGACTGATGTAGTAGTCTGACTTAAATCTATGATGGGGGATCTTTGGCAGTTTACCAAAATACTTTAGAGGACCTTAGCTTAAGTTGAAGCATTAATCAGAACAACGATGTATACCACATTGGAGGAACAGCAAGAGTCTAACACCAGCAGTACTGTTACTGTGTGCAATGAAAAGCCTGTCTTTCAAATTACTGCAACTCTCCCTGAATGATGTCATGCAGTTAAATTTCCTGAATGATACCGAGGTCAGCTTTCAAAGAAACTGTACAGAGATCTAAGATGTGCTTGAATGCCCTGCAGGAAAGACATTGCATACCAAGTTACCCCATTTGCCTGTACACAGACCTGTCTTTATCTTGTTTTCGCTTTTAGCCCATTTCTCCCCATATCTTGTACAGATGAATCTAATACTTGATGTAGATGTCATGCAGCCTTCAGGGTTATTGTTTTCTTGAAATACATTTAGAAAATACATGAAGATAAGCAAATGAAGAATGGATTTGTGCAGAGAGAAAACAGAATATGTTCATAGCTTTATATTGCTATGTTCAAAAAAAAAAAGCAGCATCACCACACAACAGGTGTTTTTAATCCTCCCTTGTTTCTTGCAGATTCACCTGAACTTGATTTTATAATATAAAACCTTAGTATGATTTATGAGAGCAAGCCATGCTTCATCAGGCTGTTTGTCAACAAAAGCCACTAACTTACATTAATGAAAGAAGGATTTGCTGTCATGGGTCACTCTGGTTTGACTTCTGTTGTTGTTCTGCTTGCTTCCCCTCAGATGGAAGTGGGGAGTGTACAGAACACTATGATTGGAATGCTGGACAAACAGAAGGAGCTTGATGCGAAAGTTAAGGCTGTAAAAAACAGTGTTACAGTAAGTATAGCATAACTATTTAAAGTAGTGTTTGTTGATTCACAGATATTGAAAAGCTTTCAGTACATAAGGCTTTCTAAAACGACAAATAAAAATAAGGTAATGGTTTGGTTTTCAAGTCTATAACCATTGATTGTCTGAGAATGGAAAGTAATTATTTGTCAGTAGCACCATAATACAGGTTGGGATTTGACTGGTTTAGCAAGATCAGATTTCTTGGGCCTAAATTTTAGCAGCAAAACCATTTTACCCATCTGAAATACTAGCAACCAAGGAAAAACTCTTAAGAAATCATGTACTGACCAGTTTGTTGTTAATTAGAAGGTAGATTTTAATTTAGCATATAGATGATTATTATCTTAACAAATACTGTCACGACAGAAAGCTTTTCTCCAAGCCATACCTAAAAATGTGAAAGTTCATTTGAAATGCTGTGTGCTCTTTCAGGTTTTTCCACTGTAGCCTAGGTTCTCCTAAACTCTGTGAACTTATATGGCTACACAATGAGGGCTTTCTCCACATTTTATAATTAATGGATTGTAGTTAGCTGAGAAGAGGGAGGGGGAGTGAATAGAAGGTGATTAAGTTTAGGGGTGTTTCCTGTTAGGGAGTTCCAGGAAAAGACATTGGTATAGAACTGGACTTCATCTCTGTAACGGGCTGGTACCAGGCAGTTGCTAATCAGAAATAGTCTTGCATTACATGAAAGCATTGAATAACTGCAGCTGCCTTCGTTTGTGCTGTATAGGATGTGGAGCAAGACATCAAGACATTAGAGGATATGCAAGATGAATATGACTTTAAATGTAAAACCTTGCAGAATAGAGGTGAGTAATTTATTAAGGACGTACCCTATTGCATGTAGTTTGTAAGAGTAAACTCTGCTGTCTTATGTCAGGAAACTAAACCTAATGATATGCAGGCAAATGTACTGTTATTATACCTCCTTTATTAATTCTGCTTTGATAATGTCCCTCCTTCATTAGTTCTGCTTTAGTCTGGAACCTAAATTCCTGAAAATGCAATCACTGCATCTGTCTGTTCTTACAAGTAAGAGAGATGCTCTGCTAACAGTGTTCCTTTGTCCTTTACATCCCTTTGCTACTAGAAATAGCAAACCCTATAGACTCTGTAACTGTTCAACCATACACCTAAATAGTTAAGTTTAGGCTTCTCTTTCCCATCTTGTATTTCACAAACGCCTTCCTGCTTCAAGTTTTGTAGGCCCTTGTGTATTGAGGGAACCACATGCAGCTGTAGTCCACACTGGTTTCCTTATATAGATCTGTCTCTCTTATTGACGACTTTGTTCTAGAAAAGGCTTCAGTTTCCAACACAATTTGGTAGTTGACTGGCCCTCAGAAGAGGGGCACATTCAGAAGATATTAAGGGGAGCACTGGGCCACAATCTTGCTCTTTGTATTTGGGGGCAGGTAGTGCTTCCGTGAGGCAGGTGTGAACCTCTGACTTAAGGTCACTAGGCAGCAGAGGTAGTAGCTAGGGTGACTACGTAGGATCTGTCAGCCTGGGCTACCCTCAGGAGGCTGTAAACATCCTCCCTTCAAATAACTGTTGACTTCTGTTGCCAGGTTAAGTCACATGAATGATTTGTGTCTGCAGTCAGCATGAGAACAAATTGCTCAGTGTGTATCTTTACACCATATTATCATTATTTTAAATCAGGTTCTTTCTCTAAAAAGCAAGCAAACTCACATCTCAATTATTTCACCGGGATAGTGGCTTTTCCCTACGTAAGCGCTTTAAGTGTAGACTCTATCCTTTCCAGAAGGGGGAAAGGAGAAAAAAAAAAAAATCTAGGAGGCAGTAAATATTTCCTCCCTTAAACTTTAAAGATACACTTCACTTGACATTAGCCAGGCAGGTTCCCTCCTCCTCACAGTGTTTCCCCCACCCATGCTTCAGCACTCCTTCAGCTTCACCTTCACAATTTGGCCTTATTTTACAGAGCATGAGTCCAATGGTGTGTCGCAGGAGGAATATAAGAAAGAACAGATGAATCTCAAGAAGATGTTTTTATCACTTGACCTTAAGAGAAAGGTAGCACTCAAGTTTTCTTTCAGAAGGCAACAACACTTCATTTTGAACACATGTTCATTTTCATTGGCTTGACATAACAAATTATATAAAAGAAAACTTTTCTACTACTATCAGCTGAACTAAGATTTCATTCTTTCAATCCTGACTGAAAATTTAGAATCTCCATAAGCAATTTTGTTTCTCTTTTAGCAACCTTTATCAAACCCTGCCAGGTAAAGCTAAAAGAACAATGAGAGGGAAAAGGTATCATATCAATAGTCATGTTCTTGAGGAGAAAAACTGATTACAAAATTTGCAGTGATATTAGAGTTAAATGTGCTCACTCTCGTTGCAGTGCTCAAATCTACAGCAAGCACTGGGTGATCCCAGATATACACTTGGGACATAAATGGATATGAGACACTGGGTCTTCAGAATTCAGCAGTACTGAATATGCTTTGTTTCTCTGCTTAATCTAGCAAGTACTCTAGCTAAAAAGAAGGTGTTTTTAACATCTGTTGACAGAAACTATTACTTTGAGGTCCTTGCAGAGTTTTGCAAGACAGATAGCATTAGCTAACACAGGACTTTGTTTTCCTGTATGAAGTGTTTTTAACAAACAAGGGAATTCAATATTCTCTATAGGAAGTGGTGAACAAGATAGTACAGCTGCTGAACACCACAGAGCACACACAGAGTGCTCTTATTAATGAGGAGCTGGTGGAGTGGAAACACAGGCAACAGACTGCATGCATTGGTGGCCCACCCAACGCCTGTCTTGACCAGCTGCAGAACTGGTAAGTCTCTAGAGGACTGCATTGGACAGGAACTTGAAGCGTGTTATGAAGGAACACCAGATCTGTGAAATATACTCATTATTTATATTACACGTTTTCATTCTGTCACAGCATAACTACATTTCATGGATTTTATTACCACACCACATTTCCAATGAGCAAGAAGCATTCTCTGTGCACTGCCTAGTCCTTAGGGACAGTCACCTGCCTGTGTTGTCTTAGCACTATTACAATACAAAAACATGCTAAAAGTAATAACATTGTGTAATTGTAGGTTCACCATTGTTGCTGAAAGTCTACAGCAAGTTCGTCAGCAGCTCAAAAAGCTTGAGGAACTGGAACAGAAGTTTACCTATGACCCTGATCCCATCACAAAAAATAAACAAGTGCTGCAGGACCGAACATACAGTCTTTTCAAACAACTCATCCAGAGGTAACAGACAAAAAGGGTCTTTACGTTTGCATGAATTAACAGATGGAGAGCACCTTCCCTTTGCTTCCCCCAATATTTCCTGCACGCTAACTTTGCATTTTCTGAGGTTTACTTAAGTTTGTCACAGACATTAAACTAAATGACCAGTTTTGAGATTTACCCTGTCTAGGGTTTCCACAGGTTTAGGCCCATAGAAAGGGTTTATGATCAGTCATCATTTAAGTTAGGAGCTACATTGTAGCTCTGCTACAGTATACATTGATTACAGAATCAAACTCCTAGTCCTGGTAGCACCAAGCTATGTCCAAGAGAAATACACACTAGATTGTTCAGCCCTTTGTATCTGGATGCATGCTCTTTGTCTCCAGCCTAGGGAGGCCAGCCATATCGCTGTACCATCTCTATGATGTGAGTTACTGTAGCTGGTAGTTGCCCCACATAAGATCAGTCCCATTCTGTAAATATACAGTAGGCAAAAATTAATGGTGCAGAAGACTTGAATCTAGCAGATAAGAGCAGGAGCTTAGATACAGTAGGCAACACCCTGTTATGGGGGGCTAGAACCCAGGTTCCCAGAGTCCCATTCAGACGCTTTGACCACTAATCTTCAATTGGAAAACACAGGTACATTGTCTTCTCAGTGAAGTGAAGGCAAAGAGGAAGAGCGGTAGAAATCCAGCTGCTGTTAGTTACCTTGCCTGTGAGTGGAAGAAAAAGTCTCCATGCTGCCCCAAGACTTGGCAACAGTAGAAGTATTTCAGAATTTATGTCTACACAACACAGTACTACACAAAAGGTGCCTGAGACAGCTACAGCTTGGGGTGCGTCAGAACAGGTTAGCCTCAGAAGTTTGCTTCGTGGGGTTAGCTAGCCCTTATCAAATACCCAGACAGCTTATCTAGTTCTTGGGCATGCGTTGTTACATAGCACTGTCTCACAGCACTATAGACATAAGAATTTAGCAAGCACTGGAAATGGCAAATGAAGCAACACTCCTCACTTGAATTATGCTAGTTACACCACAGTGCTTACATGCTCTTTGATTTCAGGGAAGTTTGAGGTAGCACTCTCCCTCCTCAAGCCATCCATTTCCATTTAGGAAAAGCCAACCCTTATGAAATAATTTCCTACTTGCAACATTTCTAGCCCCATGGATAGAAGTGAAGGAAACATACACACAGACCTCCCTGTAGATTGAAACTAAATGAATAAAGCATATAGTACTACTGGTAAATCACCATTCTTTTAAAGTTCACTTCTTACGTAATTTCTTATTCCTTAAAGACAACGTTAATAAATCAAAGTGCCTTTAATCTGTTTTTTTCCACAGTTCCTTTGTGGTAGAGAGGCAGCCTTGCATGCCAACGCATCCTCAGAGGCCATTAGTCCTGAAGACAGGAGTACAGTTTACTGTAAAGCTGAGGTATGTTTCCCTTTCCCCCTTCTTATTTTGTGTTAAGCCTTTAATGTCTTTGGCTTCCTACAGCTGGGAGGATTGCACATCTGAGACTGCAGGCACAGAAGTGCCATGTTGCAGGGGGATATCTTCAATCAAAGTTTAACTTGCTTTCAGCTTTTACCTTTTGCCAGAAGTGGGGGTTATTGAGTGTATAAGAAACACAACCAAACAGCAGAAGACACATGCAGACCACTTTGTCATGCAAAAGAATAACTAATTTGCCCATCTACTTTCCTCTCTAAATGGTATCTTGTATGGAGCAAGCTTGGAGCCTGTATGTGGCCTCGAGTTGTGCAGCTTAAGTACATCCGTGATAAGCAATGCAATAGAAGAGAACCTGTCTTTTGCAATTGTAGTCATTTGAAAAAAATTCTCTTTCCAGATTGCTGGTGAAATTGCAGGAATTGAACTACAACTTGAAAGTGAAAGTTTTATTTGACAAGTACGTTGCATTTTTCTCATCCCTATGTTAATGGTAAGCAGTCCCTATGTTCAGAAATCCAAAAGGCAGTCATATTTTAAGTGTTGAGTCAGCCAGGAGCAGGCTGGTTCTCCATGGCAGCAGGTACATCCTCCCTTTTTCTTACCCATGGCCCTCGCTCTGAATTTCTCTCTGCCATTAGAGGTGTGTCACAAAGTACAGACTGCCTCAGCTTCTTGCCACCAGCTCCATTCGGGTGCACGGAGGAGAGCTCACTACTGATAAATCAGTCTAGGCACAGAGGAGCACTTGGGCAGCATGTGAACTGCAAAAACACTTCTCTGTTATGGGGGTTTCACTTGGGCTAGCACTAGATGAAAGTGTAGAATTGAACTCTACTGTTTCCAGTCATGTAATTCAGTCATGTTTTTAAAATATCTTACTTTTTGGGTGGCCCCTAGTGAGGAATCCATCTGTCCTAAAGCTGTCTTTGAATTAGCAGTATAAACAGTCTACCTTTAACATATGACACGTTCTCAGTTATTGAAAAAAAAAAAACTTACACCAATCTAAACAGACTACCGCCAGTCTTTTGTAAGCAAGTTCATCTTTAAAAGCAACACAGTTCAGACTTATTTTAAGGGCAGGGAAAGAAATGTAACAAGCTCTCCAAAATAATGACCGCAGGTGGGTTTTTGTCTTCCCATTCAATGTTTAGGGGGTCATTCCATTCACTTGAAATGGCTCTGGAGTTCAGAGACTTGCATGGAATGGGGAAAACAAAAAGAAATTCTTACGTGGATGTGGGAGCTGAGGCTGTGAGAAGTGCACCAGATATAATGCAACTCAGTAAAATCCCGACTGGTGGGAAAACAGATTCAAGTGATGCAGCAATTTATTCAACAAGTTGTATGATTTGAAAGCAGATTGAGAATGATGGTACTATATATTTTTTTCCTCAGAGCAAGCATTAAAACCTATGTAGTACAAGAAAGGACTTTCTTTGATTATAAAGCCCCCATAGCAAAACTTAAGCCTCAGTAAGAGACAGCCTGTGTAGCACAATATTTATTTTGACTGCTTGAACCAATTGCCTCCTCTTTTGCACAAGAAATTTCACAGAAACATTTTATCAGTTCTCTGTCAGCTAGTAAGACAAACACACATTTTCTGTCTGTGGCAGAATCTTTAAGAGATTTTTATTTTGTCTTTTTCTTTTTTGACAGAGATGTAAGTGAGAAGAACTCAGTCAAAGGGTATGTGTCGTTACAATTTGGTATATCAATGTGGGCTGCTTTCAATGAATTTGAGACTCAATTCTTTTCTCTCTATCCTTGTGAAGGTTCAGGAAATTTAATATTTTGGGTACAAACACAAAAGTCATGAACATGGAAGAATCTACTAATGGAAGCCTAGCAGCAGAATTCAGGCACTTGGTAGGGGATTTTTCTTTTTATTGACACATCCATTTAATTGTGTGGGTAGAGGGTGTGGTAGGAAGGAGACAAATTGCTTTTGTTAGTGAAGTCATGGTTTGTTTTTGTACAAGAGGAACTGTGATCATCTCTCCTTTTTCTTTGTACTTCCCTTTTTCGAAATCTTTGTCTTGTTTCAATTGAAATGCTACTGCTTTCGTCACTGAAATATGGCTAGAAATGCCAACAAGAGTATGTGCCACCACATAGCTTGTGTTGCAATGAGTTCTTTGGAAGAGGAAGAAAGAAGCCTAGAAATGCTGGTTTGGGCCTTTCAGAGGAAGGCCCATAGGTAGGAAAGCTTGGAGTAGTTTCAAGAGCTTTGAATCAGGAAGATGAAAGTTGTCTAGGAATGGGCAGCTACAAGAAATTCAATGCCTTCAACAGACTATACAACACTTTTGATGTGCAGATTGTGAGATAAATCAGATTGGTTCCATCTTTACAACAGGAAAGGAAAAATGCAAGTCCTGAACCAGTGAAAATGGTTCTCCCTTCCTCCTTTCATTGTCCGCAACAGACACTGTCTGGAGTTTATTGTCCAATTCAGAGGGGTACTTCGACAAACCAGTATTTCATCTGATCCTGCCTGATTTCACACAGCTTCTGTTCTTATAAGGCCTCTTACCTAGAGGCATTACATCATAATGGTGCAGTATCTATTTTCACAGATTACTAGTTTATGAAAGAGTAGTAGTTACCTATAGTTTAATCCTTTGGCTTCCAGAGCTTAGAACAAAACGGAATCGGACACTAGTGCAGCAAGTTTGCATACAGTTGAGCAACTAGAGCATGCAAACGTTTCCGTCCTTTACCACTTTCATTTGTGGCTGAGGTAAAAAAGTGACAGGTCTTTTTGTTCGCTTGCAGCAACTGAAAGAACAGAAAAACGCAGGAAGCAGAACAAATGAGGTAAGCAGCACTAACCTTGTTTGTAAAGCTTTTGCATAATACTAAAGAAGCATTCAGGCATTTTAAGACAATGCTCCAGTCAGCCCCATGAAGAAACACACAGGATGATAGATCAATAGGAGAGGAGTTCAGTGTTTCTAGGAAGTGATCCGTGTAGGAGGTGTCCACAATTGAGAACTACTGCTAGAACATTGCCCTCTGGACTGTCCCTTGCTGGCATCTAGTTTTAACAGGACTTTCTAGCAAGGACAGATTTTTCTATGGCTTCAAGGTAGGGGCCTGTCATGGTTTGGGCCAAATCAGCCGCTGGGGACCCCAGATGGGACCGACAGATGCCCCCCTCCACCCCTCTTCAAAGAGAGAGGCAGAGGAGGGAAAAAGAGACTTAGGAGTTTAGGAGGAACTAAACTACTTTAATGCAATATTAATAATAAAATGGAAATAATGAAGTATATACAAAACCGTATCAAGCTCCCAGGATGACAGTCCTGACTCCCAGGACACCGGCTGGCACCAGGGCAGTCCCAGGCTGGACTCAGTGACAGACGGAAACTGGGTTCCAGATCTGCATTCAGGATTGGGATCAAAGGCAGAGCGCTACTCAGACGTCGGCCATTGAAGAAAAAGCCCAAGAGCTGACCCTTTGATCCCTCAGCTTTTATGCTAAGCATGAGGCAGATGGGATGGAATACTCTGTTGGTCAGTTTTGGGTCACCTGTCCTGTCCGCTCCTCCTCGCAGGTGGGACCCCACTGCGCTTTTCCACTTCGGACCCTCCAACAGGGCAAATAAAGTTGGTTGCCCTTGGGTGTTATAGCAATAAGTGTAAGCAAGAACCTCTCTGCATACCACGCCTTGGCATCAGCTATAAACATTGGTCTTATCATTCTGAGAGCAAACATTTTCTGCACAATATGCTGTTAATTTCAGTAGTTGGAAGACGCCTAGCAAAGAAGCAAAGTTACTGAACAAAATTGATCCTGTTTTACCTCAAACCAGGACAGAGCCAAAAAAAAAAGGTGCCTAGAGAGTACCCATTCTAACAGGCAGTTTTAGGAAGTTAGCATTGCCACTTGACTTTGACCTGCAAACTGTTTCTGAGGTCTATAGCAAGTAACCTTGGGCACAAAAGGTTTTTCCCCATGATAAATCCCCTTACCTTCCCCCCAGGTAATTTTCAGTCCCTGAAAGGTGATTTTTTTTTTTTAAAGGGTCCTCTCATTGTAACAGAAGAACTTCACTCTCTGAGTTTTGAGACACAGCTGTGCCAGCCTGGCTTGGTAATAGACCTAGAGGTATGTCTTAGATGAAACAGATGGACTTAAATTCCTGTACATCACTCATGCTGACAGTGTAAGCTTTCTTTCTTTTTATTTATTTTTTAATTACTGGGATATCAAGAGCTTTCAGTTACTTCAAAATATATGAATGACACTTTACAATATCTCTGTATAAACACATACAGCGAGAATGCTGTCAAATCTCTGGGTAAATAAGATTAGATGTGCTTTGCAAAGTATCTGATAACCAACCCCGTGTTTTAAGCTCTCTAGGTATCAGTTTCCATTTATTTCAGAAGCAATTGCTGTGAACTCTACCATTCTATCAGTGCTATCATAACTGACACTAAATGAAAGTCTGTCTAGTACTTCATCATACTGACATTTTCTCCCCTGCGTACAAACTTCAAGTGAAAGAGTCAAGACCATGCAAGGAGGGAATTACAATGGAAATGTGTTTGTGGGTAATCTAGAGGAGGACTGCAGCAGTGGTACAGGACAGTCTAACATGTTTGCTTTTGTGTCCCTTACAGACCACATCCCTTCCCATTGTTGTGATCTCAAACGTGAGCCAGCTTCCAAGTGGATGGGCTTCTATCTTATGGTTCAACATGCTGTCCACTGATCCCAAGGTATTTGCAAAAGAAAAAAAAAAGTTGCATCAGAAATACTATGTGTAGTTTTCAAGCATTTCTATACTATCTGTATAGAAGTGGCTGCTGCATTTTTTCCAGGCAGATGACTCTTAATGGCTTTGAGATGTAGACAGAGAAGCAGTGACTTACTTCCCTATTCTAGACAGAGCACATAAGGGTAGTACACATATTCAGTACATACAGTACACAGTGAGAAGCCAAATAAACATTCAAGAATTCAAATACAGTGCACTTGAGTAATCTAGGAATTCTAGCCACTGGGAGAAGACATGTCCAAAGCAGAGTCCCAGAGATAGCTTTTCCTGGTAAAGAGTGCCTGGCAGAATAGCAGCCTGCTTTTGCAGACTTGTCTCAAGCTGACACCCATTCTTAAATCTGCATTTTGTTTTGGCAATACACTTTTGTAAATTCAAGTGACATTCAAAAATTAATATTTATTAACTATAGATTGTATTTTTCCCTTTCATTCTAGAACCTGTCCTTCTTTCTGAATCCACCTTATGCGAAGTGGTCTAAACTTTCTGAAGTTCTGAGTTGGCAGTTTTCTTCAGTAACAAAGAGAGGACTCAATGCAGATCAGCTGAGCATGCTGGGAGAGAAGCTACTTGGTATGGTCTGCTTCCATCACAGATGGCCTGTTTGAATCAAAGCTGACTCTACATGTTTTCTGCAATCTATTTTAAGTTTTCATTTCCTCTCACACCTTTGCCCCTCATACAATATCACTTTATAGCAATGAAGTGTTTTCCAGTTTTCAATATGGTGGAGTTTGTAAATGAGGGTCAGGTCACAAAAAACAAGTCTGCAGTTCTAACTTAAGAGTTCTCTGCATTAGGGTAGTGCAGACTCCTCCTGCCTTTTGAAGAGCTACTGAAGTAATGCATATGTTTAGTCAATCTTTGAAGTAGCTGTTTCTTGGCTTTTTTTGTTTTGTTTTTAAATCCATCTCCATTAAATTTAGCTTCATGCATGCCCCCCAACTACAGTGAGAGTTTATCTGCATAAACACAGTTGCAGTATCAGAGTGCAAACACTATGGAACTATTAAAGGGTATCAAATCAGACATCTCCTAGATGAGAATCCTTAGTACAAGCCTCATCAGCCATGAGTTTTGTTTCCAAACACATTGTCAGTTTGCCCAATAGGCAGGGCACTTGACACTGCACAGTAGACTCTAGACAAAAAGACTGTTAATTCAGTATATTCCACTAACCTTAAGTTTCAGGAAGCATTTATATTTAAAGGGATTTGACATTAGTGGGTCTAGGTGGTATGTACAGCATTTCAGTCTCTAATTCCCTTCCTGTAATTTCCCCCAAGACATAAGATCTGACAAAAAGCTTACCAATTTAGTAGATTTCTTTTCAGAATTCTGCAAGGAGAGCAATTTAGTTTAATCAATCATCATGAAGACAAAGCGACCACTGACGTATTTCTGTGGTCAACTTGCATTTCAGAACTTCAGAGATTTTTGTCAAACTCTGGTAACAGTAGGGATGCTATTTAAATCTTATCTCTACAGCTAAAATTATTTCACCACTAAAAAAATCCAGGTAGTTGAACACTATACATTCAGGATTCCTTAGTACAAGGGGACACAGAATCTAATAGGGTGCCAGGATACAACTCACCTGCTGTTTGTGATGTGAAAGTTGACAGAGTCTTGGTCTCTAACACTAGCAGCATCAGAAACAAGGTCCCTAACCCAATTTATTTTTGATGAGAGGGGGAAAAAGCAGCATGTTTCTGACTATTGAAATCCATAGCATGATCTGTAATGGAAAGAATTTGGCTCTGAATACACTCAGGGTCTGCAAAGCTCTAGCTACTGTAGCCACAGCATAATATTTTCTTTGTGGTTTGGATGTTGTTATGAAACACTTGACATAAAAACAAGGGAGGGGGGGGCAGCGATTGCAACAGGAGCGAGATGAGTGTGGTTGGGGCAGACCTAGGAGTCAAGAGTGTCTGGGGCAAAATCCTACAAGTCACCAGAATTGAGACAGGAAAGTGGTTAATCTCAGAAAGATACTGCAGGGTCTGCTGAGCTCCCACAGAAAAGCTTACAGGTTGCAGTTCTCTTGTTTTGCTGGAGAAGACATGCAAGATTTCAATCTCCTTCCTGGAAGGATTTTGAAACTGGCAAGTGTTAGGTGTAGCACAGCATCGAAAGTGTCAGAATGAATTGGTTCCTATTGCACAAGATCTGTTTAAATACATTCAGTCATTCTGATGCAGTGAACTTCTCCAGAGGGGAACTTTGCAAGCGTTCCTTGCACTAGCTGTGAAAATACAGTAGCCTTCTATTTCTTTTCTTTCTTAGTCCAACAGCTCAGAGTTGTAAATAAAAACTCAGAACTTGGTGCTCTTAAGTACTTTCCTTTCAGCCTTACTAAGTAACTTGTGGAACATGACTGAGGTCAATTTATTCTGTTCAGGGCCAACAAGTGGAGGATCTCAAGATGGCCTTATTCCTTGGACAAGATTCTGCAAGGTATGTACACAGTTTAAAAACTGAGATGGAAGAGGGAGCTTTGTCTTGGTTTGTTGGGTTTATTTTTGTTTGTTTTTTCCCCCACAGTGCTTTCTTTTTTGGTAGTGTACCCTAATTATTCTAGAGCTTACATGGTTGTGGGAGGTTTTGGCGGTGAGGTTAAAGCAGGAGGAAAAAGAGCTTGTAATAGCGAGGACTAGATGATTTTGAGATCGCTTTGAGCCGCGTAAACTAGAAAAATGCATCTTTCAAACACAGCTTCTTCATTATTATTAATGCAGTTGCTATTAATAGACTAGTTCTCCATTTTAACTATTACAGAAAACGTCAAAAACCCCAGCAAGATGAGCAATTCTCTGTCATAGTGAAGGACGTTTCCCAGACCAGGGGTAACTGGATTAGGGTGAGGATTAGCACAGGGTGGCCAAGAAGTTCAGCATGATGGCAGAAAGCTGCATGAGATTTCATAACCCTGGCCGCAGCAAGACAAGAGGACTTTTCATGTTTTCTTTTGCTTTAGACCCTAAACTGGTATAGATAAGCAGAAAATGACAACAAGCAGGAGCAGCCTCCAGGGAAAGAGCAAAGCTCTGGTGACCTAAAAGCACTTAAGTTCATTAATACAGGTGTCTCATGAAGAATTGAAATCTGAGTCTGATCAGAAAGTGTCTTTAAGGTGTTCTGCTAGCCAGCCTGGTTGAAGGCCCCATGGGATGGTTTGGATGTCCAAGAGCTCCAATAAAGACAGTGCCCAGGCAGGAACCAGAGCCTTTTCTCTGCTCTTAGACCAGCGTCATTGCATGATGTGAAGGATCACATGTTTGTGGGTACTGTAGACTCAGGCAGACGTTTCTCTCGCACTGCCTCTTGCCTTAAGATTCAGTACACACTTTGTTCCCAAGAGCTTCTGTTCCTCTAGAGTAGCAAAACAGAAAGGGAAAAAAAATGGTAAGAGAATACGGGAAGGGTGGAAAAGAATAAAGAAGGGAGAAAAATGCAAGAATGAGTAGATGCTGGCAGGATTGAGAGCTTGCTTCCTCTCTGCTTAACAAAACTCATGTTTCGTTATTCCTGTTCTCCCCCATCCCACTGCTGCCTTTCCATATTTTAAATTTCAGGAAAATATAAATGATAAAAATTTCCCCTTTTGGCTGTGGATTGAGGGAATCCTGGAGCTTATTAAGAAACACCTCCTGTGCCTCTGGAATGATGGGTAAGACCTGAGTGAAGTTAACAAAGACGAGATCATTGCCTCAGACCACTCATTTAGGCTAGTAGTTGCATCCTCAGGTTGTGAGGTTGTTTGCGCAGATATTTTGGATCCAATAAAGTGGAACTTGCAACCAGAAAAATCCAAGGCAAATGAATTCCAGTAGCAAGGAAGCCTCTAACAAGGCAACTGCTTAAAGCAAAAAAAGTCACGTGAGCAAGCTCTCCCATTTAAGTCACAGAGCTGGGCTTTAAATGTTAAATTATTTTTTTTTGCCTCTGCTGCCACTGCAAGTAGGTTCTTTCCACACCCTGGAACAGAGCCTCTTTTGTGTTTGACAGGGAAGACTGAAGTACAACAAAGTGTAAGTCATAAAGTGATCGTCCATCTTAAAAAAAAAAAAAAACAAAACAAAACACAGCCTACCCACAAGCAAACATTGTGAGCATCCTGTAGGTGGCAGCAGCCAGACTCTGAACTTCGGTAACTGCAATACGAGTCGAGAAAGCAGCAGTTACCGATTTTCATAGTGTTGTTAAGTAGTAAGACTCTGCCATACGGGAAACCAGTTCCATCTGCCCTTTAATACTGGTTTAGTAAACTTTTTGATTCTGGTATTGCCAATTTCAGAAGTAATTGCTGCCAGAAACAGGTTTAACCAAAGTCACAATCCTGCAGTTTAGGTTTAGCCACATTATGAAACCCTTTCAATACCATACTCACAGTGGAGCATCCTAGTTTCCCACAAGTTTGCAGGATCTACAACAGCAGGATTGTTCCATCTTGCTACATTCAGCAGCAGGCTTCAAATTATTACCCCCTAGCTCCAGATGAGTTCTGTCAAAGCCCTTTACAGTACAAGCCTTGTTTCACTGCCTAAAACCTACGTATTTCTTAGCTAAGTAGACATCAGTGCAGCTGGAACTTTTGCCACCATTATTGAAGCGGAGTTGCAGTTCTGTCCTATGTGGTGTTCTGCCTCCGTGCCTACAGGATTGGTTTTGCATGTGGCTTTGATAGCATACAGCCTTGAGTAGCATTACTCATTGCTCTCACTTATGAGAGCAATCCCCTGTTTAGGGTTTAACAGAAAGAAGAGGTGCAAGTTAAATCCTGAATGTAATCAAAACCAGAGATTTAGTACTATTGGTTTTTCCTCTCTCAGCTGACTTTATTGGATAGTCACAGATACTTGTTTTCTAGAAAGGGAAAATTGAAGGGAAAACTCTTGACAACTGCAAAGCTACTCAAGTGTGAAAGAGACAAATCTATAGTATTCATTAGGATAAAAACTCCCCTTGTATACAAAAGAGTAAGTATTACAGCCTCAAGAACACTTGCCTTTCTTCATACTTGAGGGATGGGAAGGCAAAAGGCTTCCATTATACACAGTACATTTCCTACCAAACACATTCGTTACCCAAAGCATACCATTTAAAAAAAGAAAACAAACAAAACCACAAAACAGGACAGCTTACAGCAACTGAAGTTCTAAGCAAAACCATGATTATTTAGTAGGTTTAGTGCAAAAAGCACTTTCCTCAACTTAATGCACAGAAGGACAGCACTAGTAATACTCAAAACTTCATTGATGAAGTATTTTGAAGAATAAGCAGAAACGCAAAGAAATTCTGACCTTTTAAAAAAAGCCATTGGGGTTTCACCAGGGCCTAGTTGCCCTAGTGCTGGCCTGTACAACTCCCTCCCCAGTACCTGTCCAGACCAATCCATTATAATCACCGCATTGGCCACCTTGCCTACACATTTGCTGAGCATAACAGAAGCTTTAACAGCTCACCTAGAAAACGCGCACAAGGGAAAAAACAAACCCCATACCTGTATGGATGCAATCTGGTAGCTGGCAAACTTTGTTTCATCAGCCAAAGAGAGGAAACAACTCTTCCTTAATATACTTTTGAAATTAAAACCACTAGCTTGGATCTGACCATATTGCACACATATAACTTTACCTCTGCTTTGGCAGCCCAGCTTCAACAGCAAAAGATGATCTCTTTTTTTTCTGAGCACCAAAAGAAGTTTGTATAAGCCACCAGGCAAAAGAAAGAGTGCTGAGGGAAGCTGTGGTGATTCATGGCTTCCACAGGGCAGCTGCAGCCTGTCCGTGCTACTGCTAACCTTCCAGCTGTTCACAGGACAAAGCCTTCTGCGAGGGTTTTACAAGTACTTCAGCTCTTTTAAGTGACAAAAGGTTTTTAGTTTTCCTAGCTAGCCCAGTGCAGCTTAGATTTTATGTTTAGGAGTAAACTCAACTTTTTCTTTCAACATTACAGCTGCATCATGGGTTTCATCAGTAAAGAGAAAGAACGCGCTTTGTTGAAGGACCAGAGTCCAGGAACATTTTTACTAAGATTCAGTGAAAGCAGCAGAGAGGGAGCAATCACATTTACTTGGGTAGAAGGATCTCAAAACGGTAAGTCAGTAACAGAGAACATCTTTGTCTTCAAAATATAAGCTTATATCAGAATAAGAAGTCTTTACACTCTTCTCTTTCACACTGAGAACCAATACAATACACCACCCTAGCAGTCCCCACCCTTACAAGCAACAGGAGACACACACCTTACTTGGCATAGCTCATAAGCCACATGGTGGATTGTTCAAGGTTTCAGCTAGGACTAGTAACACTTCCCAGCTACTGCTTCTGACCTGGAAGTTTGTTGAGGACAAACTGCCTAGGCTGTCTCCCCTGCCTCCTTAGGTTCTCTCTTAGCAAGACACATTTAGTACATAAACACCTGCACATCCCTCCAAACCCATGTCACCTTCCCCGTCAGAGATTTCTCTCCCAGGAAGAGTTCACTACAGCCACATTCAGCCATTTCTACTATTGTTCTCTACCACTACTTCATCTCATGTGCTACATTCCTTTCCCAAACAGCTTTCTTTAACTTATGGTCCGATACATTTGTTCCTTCCTTTGCACATAGAAGACCACATAGTCACTTACTTCATTTTTCTAGCAGTTCTCCTTATTCCCATTTCCAGAAGAAGAACAAATGAAGAGCTTGGTTCTTTAGTTAGCTGGGCTACTCTCCCACCATCTTCCAAGAAATGCTAGAGACTTCAAAGCTGCAAAGAGATATAACCTCCCCTGTATCCAATCAGGGTTCTTCCTTTCTCATACTACTTAAATCAACCCCACCTGACAGGATGCTGCAGCTGCTTACACTTCACTTAGATGAGCCCAAGACCTACAACAGCTGGAATAGAAACTGGAAGAGAAATTTAGGGAGACTTTATCTGTCTCTCTTTATGATTCATAAGAGCCCCAAGTGGTGTATTAGGCTCAAACTTCCTAATAGACAATATAGTTTGAATGACATCATTTGGAAGAAGGTTGAAAAGGCAGCACAACTTAAATTAGTTAATGAAATATGGCACTTAATTTCTCTGGAGAGGTCACCCCAGTCACTCTGAATACAAAATGCACCAATCACTGTATGCTGTCCCCCTCTATGCCTTCCTACCCCACAAAGCAATTGTGCTCCCTTTGACAGTCATTAAATATTTACCTGCAGCACGGTAGGTGTCATTCAGGTAAGACTTCTGCTCGTGTGACCTCTGAATTTGTGGAAGCAGCTGCACCTTTTCTGGGTGGTTTTAGAAAAAGCTTTGAAACCACCTTTAAGAGTCGCTACTTCTCTTATTTGCAGAGCCCCAGTTCCATTCGGTAGAACCGTACACCAAGAAGGAGCTCTCTGCTGTTACTTTCCCTGATATCATTCGCAACTACAAAGTGATGGCAGCTGAAAACATTCCTGAAAATCCACTGAGATTTCTGTACCCGGACATACCCAAAGACAATGCCTTTGGCAAATACTACTCCAGGCCTAAGGAGGGTGAGTGTTCTATAAATGGCTCATACAGCATAAGTGTGATGTTCTTGAGATACTTTGGCATTGTGTAATTTCTGTGGCACGGAAAGACAGAGTGGCAGTTGGACTGAGTGTCTTTGCAGCCTTAACCCATGCTTGAGTGCTGCTCAGCTGAAAGGTGAGAACAGGCACCGAAGTTTTAGTAGGTTAAGAAAAACGTTTGTTTGTAAAGAGGCACCACACGAGATGTAGTCAGATCAAAAACTGGAAACGTAATTGTTGCTGAGCCTCTAATTCAGCTTTCACGTCTGCCTGTGAGATATTTCAGAGGCGTAGGTTCCCACTAACAGCTGGAACCATGACTCGTATTACACTATTACACAGGGCTGATCCTGGTTGTGTGGGCCTGGCAGCATGTGTTGGTACAGCTACATCAAAATTAAGGGGAGGTTTTAGTCCTTGTTTTTGTAGGGGAAAAGCAAAAAAGAAAATCTGACTAAAAAATGAAATGGATTAATCATAGTGCTGTAAAATGCGTGAGAGAGAGACTTGTGTATTTTCTGGGTCACAGGCTTTATTTTTGACACAATAAAGATGGCAATGTGAGGTAAACTTGCTAAAAAAACAAGCCTCTTTTTTTTTCTCTCCTTGAAGCACCAGAGCCTATGGATTTAGATGGCCCCAAGGGAAACGGCTACATCAAGACTGAGTTAATCTCTGTATCTGAAGTGTAAGTTTCCACAGAAATGCTGGATTTCTAGGAAGTGGTAATTTTTTAGTTGTAGTTTATGTGTCTTCACAATATTTAAGGCGTAGGTACCCCTGTCAGGTCTTTACCCTCTTTCTCCTTGAGGATGTGATCGTACCACATACATAAAATGCTGTGTTTGAAACACTGTTTTTAGGTGAAAGCCCTAGAAACTTGCAGGTAGTTGTTCTGGCAAATAATTCCTTGAAAAGCAAGTTCATAACGACTTGTTTGTCTTCGATTAGAATGTAGATCACTGACTAGGCCCCGTTTTCATTTAAAGCCGTGCTGGTTTTGCAAAGCATGGTGTGTTTCTCACAGGCTAGGTCTTCTTCACAAGAGACCCCACTAGTGACCCTTCTGGGCTCAGAGCCAGACACGGTAGCCCAGCTGTGCCTCACCTTTAGTGAAGGTTTGTCCCTGTTCTCCTCCTTCTATTAGCCACCCTTCCAGGCTCCAGTCTCCAGAAAACCTGCTCCCCATGTCTCCTGAAGAGTTCGATGAAGTGTCTCGGATGGTGGGCCCAGCAGAGATTGATACTGTGGTACGTGTCACAAACCAGCCTTTCGCGAGAGGGTTGAGCCAGAACTTCTTTTTTCCTTTTTCTCCCCTTCAAACATACATCAGATGCATGAGAGAATTTAACGCTTCAGAACACCTCTCTTCAAAGGCGTAGGAGAAGCTGGGAATCCAGAGTTAGACTCAGATTGCTATCACTTGTTCTTTCCACTTGTTCGTGGGGAATAGGGGTGAAGAACAGGAGAGCAAAGTTTCCAGCGTGTATTTTGCAGGGGGATGGGAGACAGGAAGGGAGGAAGGAATAACGCTGTAGTCCTTCCTGTGGGGCATGGGTGGGGAGGGAAGCTAGAGCAGATAGGCAGCTTGGAAGTGTTGCCCTGCTGATGCCTGTGAGGCATGTTAACTGAGCAGTGTCATCCTGTTGGGGTCTACTTCAGAAAAAAAAAATCCAAATTAAAGCATGGCTTTTTCTTTTCCTCATGGTAGTTTGATCCTGAGATGTGAAGCTGGTGCTATTTGGGGAGGACCTGTTTGTGCTCTCTGGTCAGCAAAGACTGTAGAGTATTAGGGCTTTACGTGGCTTCTTTAATTGTCATGTACTTTTCTTGTTGCAGATGTGTTCGGCGTATTCAACTTAAAGGTTGAGCTTTTTACTGCATCGTTAACACAGCTGATTAGCTTATGCATCCTGCTCTGCAGTCAATGACTTGGTGACACGCTCCACTTCAATTCTTTGGTTTCTCAGTTTGAAGATCCAGTAGCAATTCTTAACTAATGGGAACATAAACAGCAGTCTGAGTAGCCTCCTCACGTGCACTCTTTTTTGTTTAGAAATTCTTTGTTTAAGAATTTGCAGTTAGCGAGATACCATGCCAGAGTGGAAGAAGAGAAGAGGATAGGAATGAGAGGTCCTCAGCAAGAGTGATGGGAGAAACGTGCATTTTTTGTTTAAGGGAATTAATTAAATTTAAAACAGTTGGCTGTACATAGAAGTCTTCAAAGGAATGCTAGTTCTTTTGCAGAGGTTCTGCTCAGAAAGCTTGCACCTTCTGCTTACCTACTTCTGAAGAACTTTCACAGCTTCGAATTTTCATCTGCATCACAGAGAGGAGAAGAGAACCACTGCAGGTGTATGCCACATGGAATCCACGTGCTGCTGAAGTTTGTCCTGGTTTTATCTTTTCTAAGGGCATGGCATACTGAGAGAACATAAGCCAAAAACGTTAGCTGCATTTCATTTCTGCTTGTTTCTTACAGCAAGGTCTTCTTGTGTAGGATGTTTAGCATAACCTTGCTCATGAAGAGCACTTCTTAGGACACTGCCTTAAAGCTGCATTGGCACACGCTGAGCTTGCAACTCAACACGTACAATCAAGACTAAAGCCTCTACAGACTGCAGTCAGGCTGTCGAGCTGCAGTACCAGACAAACCAAGAACCTACTCCAAAAGAGTGCAAAAGGGGTTGGAGTGTGTTTTTACTCACGGCGCTTAATCTACCAAGGTGAGGATCTGGGCACTCATATCTTTTACAATAATATATGCCCCATTTAGGTTATAACAGGTGGAAAGGAACTTAATTTTCTTGTGCACTATGAATCAGGGCATTTATGTAACTGTTGATTTGAATAGCTAGAAATCCCTACAGGGCAATCCCCTCACAGGTACTGCAGAGCCACTTCTCTACCATTCAGAAATGCTCAATCAATCGGCTGCTACTAAGAAAAGAAATGATGGGTTCAATTTAGTGTGCTGCGCCCCCTGCAAAAGCCAGTGAGGAAGAAAATTTAAAGGACCTGGAGCACATAATGTTTGTATTTAAATAGAAAGCATTGCTAAACTGACCTTATTTTTGGTACCCTGGGTTACTGAGGTTAACAGTGCTACAGAATATCACAACTGGCAACTTTATGCTTTTATCTTAAAAGTAGCTGAATATGTATCTTTATTGTGATACAAAAATATTTGTTTCTTCAGCTACAACTTGTACTCATGTTCGGTATGCAGCAGTTTCTTTTCATTACTTTTATACTTGTTTTATTGACCAGGGTAAAATTTTCTTGTAAGACTTAAAGCAATGGCCTTATTCATGGCTTTGTCTTTACATGCCCAATAGTTCTAAGAGCAATGTTTTTTTCCCTGATGGAATATTCCTTTGCCATTTTAAATAAATGGAACTGTCAGTTGATGCTTTTGTCCTTTCTCTTGTGTTTTTGCTGCTTCTATTATAAAGATGATGTGTCTGCCAATAGTTTAGTGTAGATCTCATTTTAAACTTGTTTGTGCAACTAAACCATTACAGCTCTGAAGCCTAAGGCAATATAGATGCTTTTAATTCACTGCATTGTTGCAGGTCAGTCTGCATTCAAGAATACTTAGAAGGTGGCTGTTAGAATAATACTGTTTTTATTATTGCTCATATCACATCCCTGATTTTTTTTTTCCTTCCCCAACCAAACTTCAATAAACTCAACTTGAATTTGTAATTTGAGTTGATGAGTAGGATAACTGATCTATAGCTAAACTTTGTGAGCTCTCAAGCTGGCCCACTGCTGCACCCTTTTTCTCTGGGGTTATTAAGTGGCACGATCCCTTGTCTCACATTTGTCAGGCTTTTATATTAACTACACAGCCAGAAGAATCATAAAAGGAAAGAAGCGGGTGGCGAGATGAAGGATAGCAGGAGTGAGGAGTAGGCAAGAGAATGCTACAGCTGTTGAGGTCACATGGCCAATCCACTTAAGAATCCCAACATTAATAAAAAGCAACCAGTGAAAGGGTAGAGCTCAAAGTATAGGGTTTAAAAAAAAAAAAAAAGGAAAGCTGGATCAGATGAACTCAGATTTCTTGTAAGCTTTGCACAATGGAAACAACCAGAGTAGATTTTCCTGAACAGCCTGAAGGCTTACTTCAACAGCAGTTACACCGATAACCAATAAAAACCACCTCCATCATCATCATCTTGGTATTTCCATTTATTATGCTGTAAAAAGCAACACTATCTGGATTTTTATTTCTTAAAATAAATAACTTTCATTTGCAGAACCAGTACAGCTCAAGTTTAGATTCATACATGGGAAACTGCTAGAAATACATTCATCACTGTCTGTTCCCCACAATACAGAATCTAAAAGTCAAGATCAGCCCAGTCAGTTACAATGACCAGAAGTACACTGCCAATAAGTATAGTCACTGATAGTCCAGCTCTGAAGCAAAAAAATCTGGTACAATACATTTTGTTCACAAAGAGAGGCTAATTAATGCTAAGACTATCACAATATTTCTGAGTACAAAGCATTAAGTTAGCTTAATGATTTTAGGTTGTGATACAGAAGAAACAAATATGACATAAGAACAAAGGTGTGGGGGAATCCTCTTTGGAGCATAAGGAAGTCAGCATTTGATAAGATAACCAAAAGCTATTTACGGTAAAATCTACATGTCAGTGTCATGAATGATAAACAGCCAAACCAATGTACTGCATATATTTATATTTATAAATAACGCCATGTCTAAATAGCTGCATCGCCGAATTGGACATTACAAAATAATGCATCTTCCCACAATGAGAAAATACTAAAACTAACCAGCAAAAATGCACTGAAGCTAAGACCGGCTAAAAGCACTCAGTATGTTTCAGGAAAGCATTGCATTAGGGACAGCCATGATCTTTAATGTTAACTCAGTTAAAATGCCTTCTTTTGGTTCTTTGTATAGATGTGGATTATATAACATACTTATCTTTTAAAAACGCCAGTTTGAGCAATGCAAATTTCAGTTAAATAAAGCTAAATCAGGTATTTTTCTGAGAAGCTAAAGGATATGTTTTAATAGGGGGGGAAAAAAAATATGGAAGAAGTCAGATTAGCACGAAGATGCAGAATACTAAACTGGAATCCATCTGAAAAATATTCCTCTACTCTAAAGCTGACAGATCTGTTGCCAGAGAAAACATCTCGGAATTTAGTTCACGGTGCAGCAGAGAAGAGGTCTTGTGCTACGCAGTGACCAGCGTGGCTCAATAAAGAGCCAGAGGCCATTTTGTTTAGTAGTTTAGAACTAAGGTGGCTGTGACACAGGACGTGAAAAGAACAAGTTAAAAGCCTTCAGAAAAATAGCTGATCTTTAGAAAAAAAGAAGAGGAGGGGAAGCTGCTTAAGAACAGTAAGATTCTTGAGAAAAAGTGTTTGATAACCATGCCAGGCAGCTTCGAAATGGGATTTCAGGGCTTTAGACTTTCAGACTCTTCCAAGATTTCACCATCGTGAAGACAGTCACTGCTTGTGATGAGTATCAAGCACTTTTCCATGTGATTTGTCCTCCCTACAGGGAGGCAGTATGGCATATCGACGAGAGACTGTACAGGAACTCGAGGATTTATTCACAACTATACCGACATGCTGGGTCACTCTGGAGAAGCTACTTCTCCCTACATCTTAGTGTACCCATATGCAAAAGGAGGATAATGTGGTTCAGATCATCTTTATAAAGTGCTTGGGCCGTTCTAGAAAGAATTTGGACATTATTTCAGAAGGACTTTGGTGCCTAAACAGAAAACGTGAACTTTGAGATCTACTCATGACTTGTACGCTGTGTGCTAGGATAAAAATAGCCATATACGCAATTCTCAAGCACAATCTCCTTTTCCATGTGCTAAACGATTCTTGCCTAGAATTCTTGTGCGAAAATTCTTGCCTACATCCAACAACTGTGGTGTTTTGTGAATATCAAACTCTTAACTTTGAGCGACTGCTCACTTCCAAGGTTTTATGCCACAGTACTGGCAGAAGCAATTGCACACGGGATAGGGAACTGTCATAACATTGTACTTCCGCAAGCGACAAATATCTGCATCTGCATTTCCCACGACGGGACATGTGCCGAGCTGGCTCCGGTGGCAAGACAATAAATGCCACCGTTCACCCACAAAAGGCATCACCTACTTGTGCTCCTGATGCTGAACTCCTGTTCTACACCAGCAAAATCCCGCTAATGCAACATCCTGCTCCCTGGTTGATGGTAGTGCAAGAAGAGAACATACCCAAAAATTTGGCTTATCTCCTGCTCTGCTCATGCTTTGATTGGCTCCATGCTCTTTAAAGCTGTTTCACTCCATCCGTGTTCCTTATTACAAGCCTCAATTAAGTCAGATTTACATGTAATATTTGGTTTAGTACTTTGCCTTTCACATACTCCCAATTCCCCTGGCTGGTTCCTGGTGCAACCGCCAAGAATGCCACACGTGAGCCCAAAAGGGGGTTTTTGCAGCTTGTCAAGGCTTGCTGTAGTGCAAATATACCCGCAAGGAACACAACTGCATAGAGTGGAAGCACCCGCTTTCCCCAGCGACGGGGAAGTACTTTAGCAGCTGAACATGGAGAGAGAGGAGGGAGGCGAGACAAAGGGAACTGAAAGACACGCTTCCAAAACAAAAACAAAAAACCCACTAAACACTGTTCGATGTTACAAGTCACATTCCCCTATGCCATTTGGTCAAACAAACCTTAAAACAGATTCCCTGACAAGACTACCTCTAAGAACAAGCCTAGACCATGGACAACTGTCACTCTCTTGATATTTATATTATGTAAACAAGGTTGTGTGGAATTTTTATTTTTTGATTTTTATTTTTTCCCAAAGGTAAGTACAGATCCTTACTTAACACACCCAGCCTAAATCTACATCAGCATCCTCAGCTTTTGAAAAACCTCACTGACGCTCATACCTGACAGTACTCTGGCTCATCTTGGCCATACTGGAAACAGAGGGCTATAGAAACAAAAAAATCAGCAGAAAAATTCCTGACCACAGACTAGAGTTCACATAGAACACAAAAATAAATTAAGTAGTGCACGGTAAAGCCAACAACAGCTAAATATTTTTATACATCAATTATATGCAGCATGAGGTAATATTGCTCACATTATGGAGGGAGATTCTTAGTTGGTTTTGTTTCTTTTGAGAGAGATTGGATTTGTCCTGTGCGTATAGAAACTCCTGTAACATAACACTGAAGTAACAGAGACTTCTGTAAAATATATACCACTATCAGATAGAAACACACACGCTCTTCATTACTTATGTATACCACAATTAAATAGGTGATTTGATTCTTAGGATCTAGCTGAAGATGATTACAGTAAGCCATCTAGATTTTTATGAACCGTTCGGTCCTCCTTTCCATTGTTGGAATCCTCTGATGGCGTGTATTGGACCTGATATTCTTGAAGAATTTTAAATACATCGTGATGTCCAAAATGTAAAGCTTCATCCATAGGAGTGTTATTCCACCTACAAGAAGGAGCACAGTATTTCCAAGATCAGCACGCAAGTAGAGCCAAGAGCACCAAAACCCTAGTTCTTTACAAACTGTGCTAATCATTCAGCACGCAGACCACAACAAGTTCAGTAACTGTGAAAATACTCTGTAAGCTGAGCATAACCCATTAACTAATGATTTTAATGGTTCGCCATTTTTTATTCCTGCTTGCTCTGCAGGACCTACAGAGAACCAGTAGGACCCTGTTCCTTCCGCTTCAGTGTACTGGCTCGAAGCATTCCACTCTTACTTGATAGAGAACCTCTCCTCATGGGGGCTAGAGAGATGCCGTTACAGCGTCTCTCCTCCAAACTGGCAATAAAAACACTCACCGGTCTTTGGGGAAAGGATTCACTTTGCATGCTTCCAGTAGAAATTTAACAACGTCCACATGTCCTATGAGAAAAGCGGGATTGTGAGTGTACATATTTATATATATGTTTATGTATATACATATATATATCATTTTAAAAAGCAGGTATGCATATATAGAGAGTGGAGATACTGTAAAAACGACTGACCACACTCTGTTAACAGCTAGCACACCACGTAGGAGAAGACATTACCTTCTGCAGCTGCTACATGCAGGGCTGTCCGTGAGTCATAGTCTCTTTGTTCCATATCCATTCCTGACAGAGCAAATCTAAAAAAAAAAAAAAAAAAAAAAAAAAAAAAAAAA
>RSEF01000007.1:207856-258103 GCA_003993805.1 Himantopus leucocephalus | reverse complement strand
GAAAGGTCCCTTCCAACCTTAACAATTCTATGATTCTACGATTACTCCGTCCTCCCACTGGAGTTTCTTACAGCTTTTAAAACTGCTAGTTTTCACGCTGGCACAAAGAGATCTCTCTAACATCCAGCGTATTTGAAGGAGAGACTGGTATTTAGATGTCCACAGTGCCAGCACTGGAGAAGTGCCTGTGGAACACCCCTCCCGCAGAGATCTCCAAGCGCCGGTAAGCATTACCTCCACTCCACAGCTGAGATGGGAACATCCATCCATACTTTGCCACGTGCCCCTACTCCAGTGCAAGCAGCCCACCAGGATACAACACCCAAACTAAGCACTGTGCTTTATTCCCCCAGTTTCAGCCTAGTTTATGTGCATGGCCGGAGCTCCTGGGGCTGGCTCTGAAGGGGTCTCAAAGCTCACCTGGCGAGGATCTGCCCCCTGAGCATTTCTAGGGACGGACAGTCCATGAAGGCACTAAGCAAGCTCTGGATTAAGCCACAAAATTAGCTTATTCTACAGAAAACTAACAGGTACATAAGAAAACATAATTTCTCAAAATAACTTAGTGAAGCGTGCAAAAATAAGTCTTTTGGCTCGACCAAGAGCGATGAACAGACCACACCTACCTCGACAGCAACCTACTGCCAACTGCCTCCGACAGCCTCTTGCCCCGACCCTACATGAACACAAGGCTCACAAAAAGTTTAGAAAGTTAAAATTCCTTGGGAAAGTCTTTGTTCCCATTATACTATATATAATTAAGAGGACATGTGAATAAATTAATGCTTAATGCTTAACAAACACACACATTAATGACAAAGAAATGCTTGAAAATACAAACAAAGCTAGGTGTTACATAAAACTTTCATTTCTTCTTCAGGACTTTCCCTCCCACCTCTTTAGCCTATTTTCTGCACTACTGATCCTTGTCCCCTCATGCAATTTGAGGAAAGTGCAAAAATAACTCTAGAATACGCAGATATTTACTCTTCCATGTTTTGAAGCTAAACACAGGAAATAAGATTTTGTCAATTTTTTTTCTCCAATCCATTTTCTAAAAATACACCAACTATCATTTCTTTTCCTCTAGATGGTGCAAGCTCCTCGTTACAGCCGGGGATGGAGGATGATACCCAGCTCCTTTAGTTTTACGAGCTGCGGGTGCAGCATTTATTTTTGGAGTCAAGGCTGCAACAGTACCTTTCAAAGCTGCTACCATGAAGTTTATTTTTTTGAGTCTCCCCGGTGGAATTAACTTGAAATGCCGCTTGCACAGCCACGATTCACACAGTTTTCGACCAACAGCACAAGCCAACAGGCTCATAAAACACTTATTTATTCCTCGGTAACTGCCTTACAGTTTTCAGCAGCCATGTTCAAACACAATTCGTGCATATACTGAAAGCTGCTTCTCCCATGAGTTATGTCTAGACTGCAGCCACACAAGAGGCTGTATTCTCACGTATACATATCCAAAGCAGCTTTAAAGCTTTAAATCAACTGTACTGCGGTAGCGGCAAAAAACCTCAGGCAAGCCAGCAAAGCAGTTAGTTATTTACCCAGGTTCACAGAGGAGCTTCTCAGCCTCCCCTTGGACATATCAGATGGCAATACAGTACCGACAGCTTTCAGTCTGCAGTCACTTTGGTGAGTTAAATGCATTTATGACCGCAACAAAGACCTGTTCCAGTGCTCTGTAACCTACATGCAGAACCCTACTGCATCTGGATAGTTGAGCTGATTACACAGAAAAACAAGGAACGTGTTATTTTAGGTATCATTACTGCTTATTCATTAATTTGTACTTTTTTAAAAGTGGTACAAATGTGCTGGACAATTTTCTACGTTAAAAGGCTTTTTTGACCTTTAAATTGTTGATCTAACTACAGATCAGTATGGCAGCAGTCAGCAGCTGTTAAAAGGAGGTGGATATGCTAGGAGAAATGAATTGCTGCTCAATTAGCAGTCCACAAGTAAGCATATGACAGGGAATCGCAAGGGCAGTCCCCCAAGGGCTAGCACTGCAGCTACTGCCTCTCACCTCAGCGTCAGACAGCACTTTGGACCCACATGGAAGGCTGGTGGGAAAAGTTATGAGACAGGTGTGACTGTTTGCTAACAAACAGATCAATTCAGCAGAAAAGTTATGCAAACCTGAGATTTTTTGTTTGTTTGTTTTCAATTGTACAACAAGCTGGTCAAAATCCTGGTATGCTTTTAAATGTCCTCTTTTTGCAATTCAACTTTTAAAATTGTTTCAAATCCAAATCAAATCTTTTAGAATAAAGCTGGTCATTTCTTCTTCTGACTTTGACTGATTTTTAAATTCGCAGGCGGATACTTGACAGAACAATTCTATGGTCCTAGAGGAGTCCCTTGAAAAGTGTGAAAACAGAGCAAAGAGTTTTGACTAGGTTCAATCCAGACTCAGAAGCGCTAACATACAAACAAGCTTGTACTGGTAGCTCAGTCTTAGTACCTACCACAGAAGCTATGCATGTAGCAGAATATAAGAAACATTTAATTAAATCAAATATATATATATATTCAAAGGTTTCTCGACACTGGGGGGGAAAAAAAAACCTGTAAAAATAATCACCAACCCCTTCCTTCATGCTGAGAACAACTGTCAATCTCCTTTACTGGGTAATGCATAGGCTAAAGCTGCAAAAAGACTTTTCTTTTACTTCCTGTAGATGAAGGCTGAGCAGGGATGGTTTCTCTCTCCGCCTCCTCGTCTACTAGTTTTAAACGGATTTCTACCATTCACACTTTCTTCAGATTCAAATCTTTTAGAGATAGGTCAAAAAGTCTAAAGTGCTAGAGTATGCCTCCCTGAAATTGTAAATAATTAGAGTATCAATTTTGCATTTTACAGTAAACTGATTTTCTTTGCCCATCTCTGCCCAAAGTCCTTTTTTCATCAGAATACTTCAAAATAATCTAGGTATTTAAAAGCATCTAAAAATGATACTTGCTACAAGGTAGCACAATACCATAACTGTTTGTCCATCTTTGCTCTATTACCATACTACTTTGCATGAAATTTTAAAAGCCTAACAGGGACACAGGAAGCAATAATTGGGAGCAGAAGGTTACCTCTTCTTCTGATCACATTTGCAGCTACGAAAGATGGACTAAACCAGAATTCACCTCTTCCAGTCCCAACCTCTTGCTCATAAGATGATCATCAAGCGGACACAGTTCTGAAAAGAGTCTGTCTCACTGGTATTCCTCAAAATAACATCTCTCTACCTGTGAAAAGGCTAATTCATCTTAAATAGTAACAGGCACGAGGTGTAAGCTCTTCAAGGAGTTAAAAAAGAGAATCCTTTAACACATACGGAGAAAAGAGCAAGAGTCATAGTTATGACTGAGCTCAGTTCTACAACTAATTCAGCCACTGCATGCTCAGAGATTATTGAATGTCATTCTTCTAATTTTGAAATGATAAATGAGATTTAGCATCTTGTAAATGAAACTTAAAATACTATATATTTCCAATATATTTTGTGAATCCATAAGTAATAGTCTACTTCATCCTACGTTTGTTTTTGCTCAAGTGCCCGAAAGACAGTAACAACAGCACTGGTTGAACTGTCCTTGAAGATGACAAGCTACAAAGGCATAAACCTTATTTCATGACAACAAACACTGAATTCGCAATGACTTATTATTTACAGTTCTTGCTATTGATTAATTCTGATTCTGTTTAAATTACAGATAAGACTATTTAATTAAAATGAATTAAGCATTACGTAGTTAAACAAAATGTTTAATAGATTAAGTGAAACATCTACTTACCTTCAATAACTGAGATTCTTTCAGAAAGACCATGCTCATCTATTCCACTCCTGAGATGCATAAACCCCACAGGGTGAGCTGAGGCTGTTTTGGCCAGCCATCACACTCTCACCACTGCCCTCCCCCAATGGAAGCAGATGAATCAGTCCTTCACCAATACTGACTCCAGAACTTGAGCTCCAGAGGTGGAGAGTGGGTCACATAAACCGAAGTTTAGCTGAATCCCTACATACAAGCCTCTCCCCCCAAACCAGGGCATTCAAACTCATTTTTATCTAGAAAATAGTACGTAGTATCATAAGAATGTCCAAAGTGCATGGATGGGGCAGTTTCTCCTTTCCTGTACCATCATTAGGGGCAGTGGGTGCTCAGCATGACAGTGGGAAAAGTTGTGGGAGGAGCAGCGCATGATTGGTTGTATATTTCCCCTTCTAGCACATAAAACCACCATTAAAGATGAACTGGTTTTCAAGGGGTACACACAAAACAGAACGCGTAAGTCACAGCTCAAGATTCAGAGCCATCGACACCATCAGGACTAGATTACAAGATCCCAGGAACAGAAACTTCTCTGGCTGGAAGACAATTCCTGCAAAAAGGCCTCAAGATGCCCTTACACACAACTACGATACTCACTATTAAGAATAGATACTAGGATGGACATAGACAATATTGTTCTGTCATAGATACCCCTGAACAACTCACAGATGTTCCTAAATTCTTTCAATACAGGAGGCCTTTCTTTAGTAACTAATGCTGAAGCTTCACAGGGGCTTAGATGATGATGATGTAGTGACTAGAGAGCTTCCCTCCCACACATATGCATGCCTGGATAAATCGACAAGTATGGCAGGTGAGCGCTACTCACTGACAATTACTTACAGATGTTTTACGCTTTCCTTCACGCCTATGACCTTTGTTTTGGGGATGATTATGTTGATTTCAAAAGGTAATACTGGGAAGAGGAGAGAAACTTCAGTACCGAAACTGCCTTGACTAGATTACAATGAGCATGGTCATGCTCGGTTCCCCCTGCTGTTTCTGATTTCTTCTGGTATCAATGAACTAACACACTTCTTACTTTTGGAGACAACAGAATAAGCCATATTACAGACAAAACTCCAAAAATGCGAAGTAAAAAAATTAATTATCTTTCACTAGACTTAATACCTAAAGTTGGTTGATTCCACATACTGACAGGGTCTTTAAAAAAACCCTTTCATGGACATCCATAAACTCATAGATCATAACAGCAAACAGAAATTTTTGAAGGCCTAATAGGAAAACTAAATTAGAGTAACTATAACGAATCAGGCAATTCCAGAGAACCACGAATTAACAAGCGGGAGTAACAGAAAAATCTGACCCGACTCCCGTCCTGATGACAAAATGTTACTGCTGTGTTGTTTGCCATGAGTGGAGTGACAAAGGAATAGTAGGTAGACAAATTATTCCAACAAAAAGTTTACAAGATCAAGTGAAACACTTAAGGCATAAAGGCTTTCACCCTTCAAGTCAGAAGATGAAAACTAGGCAAATTTTCAATTTTAGGTGTTACACATTTGCCACCAGCATCTTGAATGGAAATACTTCAATCTTGCTGCCATGTCCAAATCGTCAAAGTTATGTGGAGAGAAATGAATGTCCCTCTCAAAGGCTTTAACTTCCCCTGCTGTCATTAAAGTTTTTGAGCATTTCTTAGCAGCAACGAAATAATGTTTTGCCAGTGTAATTATGACTGGAAATTAAAAAATGGTAAAATAGTAATTCTTGCAGAAAACTATTGCAGGAATCTTAGGGTTGTCATCCTCTCATGATATGGATTTTGCTATTACTGCTCAGTCCTTTCATAGACTAAGCCCTGCAAATGCTTCTGCAACAAAAAGCATACAGAATATCTACAGAAATCTTCACAAGCTGAATGAACACTGACCAGTTGACCCTGGATGCAGGAAAAAAAAAAAACCAAAACAACAACAAAAAAGAGCCTTTGAAGTAGTGGATACAGACATTACTAACACTGCAAGATTTGGGACCAAAGGACTGGGATCAACAATAGTCACACAAATAAAGCAGAATGCTGATGGATGCTTTAGTGACGCTAGCTGTATTAAGCAGACAGGACAAAAGAACGTCTGCCTTTTCAAGGACCTATTGACCACGACTGATATCCAGACAACTGAGTAATACTCCCGCTTTCTGGGTTGTAGGTACTTCACAATGTATGGACAACAGCTTACTCTTAACTACAGGACTCAGAGCAGGAATTATTCCCAAAATAAAGGAGGATGTTGTCAAAAGATATTTACTGAAACTTTACAAGCAAGAGACTGACTACACCCTACAGGCTGAAAGCAGAATAGAGGAAGTCCTACCAGAAATTTGCACTCTACTCTTGTTGGAAGGATTGTTTCTAAACTATTAGGAACAAGTTTCTAGAAACCTTCTTCTAGTTTTTAGACTACTTGTTCAGTACCTGCTTTTCTTCCATCGGAAATATTTATTAGCTCAAACAGATCTTCCGCCTCCATGATTTTATCTCCAAACCCTGGGAACAGTCATATCAAAGGCTGATGGGGTATAATATACGGGGCAAAATGTACTCAGCTGTTTTAGCCTCTTCTCCTATGACTGCTTCTCCATTTCCTCAACCATAATTCTTAATCCTTTTCTGCAACAGCACAGGTGGGGATTTGTTTAAACATGTTTGATCAGAATAGTATATTCCCAGACCAAGATTACATTTTAATTAGTTCTCTTGAAACAATTACAGGTTGGAGAAGTTTAAAAGACAAGTCCTTTAAATGAAGTGTGAAATACAGTTACCATACAGAAAGCCAAAGCTACAGATATAACCAAAACCAGGTCCACCAGTCCAAAAAAAAAATTGATATTGAATGAGTAATTCCTGAACAAACAATAAAGTTGCCTGCCTCAAGGAAAAAGCTGGACTGGTGAATGACATCAACAGGAAGCAAGCAACATTATCTCTTCCTATCACTCCACTTGTGTTCTCAGTTCATTGTTTTGATAATAAATGCTCTGATCACAAGGGGTCCTAACACTAACATGCTGTCCCTCAGCAAATAACATACTTCCACGTTTGCATTTAGCCTGTTATGCTTTAATACAAAAATAAAGGGAATACAGAGTTTTCAAATCCCTAAATCACTTTATTTTCAATGATACAACTTTAAAAATTCATTAGGATCCAGGAGGAAAATACAGCAGGAGGTGAAAATGTCACTGCTGATCAAAAGCCATTTGATCACTACATCACTTCTAAAACTCCCTAAAGGCCAACAAATTTTCACATGATGGTAAGGTCATTATGTACAGTGAAAAAAAACAGGAGTCGCCATCAAAAGCTGCAGAAAGCGAAAATTTCCACTGAATATTAGAAAAAAAATTCTTCACAATGGAAGTGGTGAAGCACTGGGACAGGTTACCCAGTGAAGTTACAGAAACCATATCCCTCTACCACCTTATGGTTTCACTCTTAGGTTGCTTACAGTCACTAGGCTGTCCTGCACTTCATACAAATGGGTTATGATGATCGCACCCAGCTATGTAAAATTGACTCGATTTACGAAAAGCTACAGTATGAAGATAAATTCCCATTTTACAGTGTGTACAAGAATTCTGCAATAACAAGTTTTGTATACCAGCTGTTTGGCAACTCAGGTGAAAAGCCTACTTAACAATAGCACTTAGCTACTGAAGAACCTTCCAAAGAAAGTAACAGATATTTGTTGACTGTATTATCAAAACGATTACTTCAAGTTTTCAGAATAGTCAACAATGTAGAAGTAAGAATCAAATTCAAGCAATTTCTCTGAAAAATCATGACGCCAAACAGGTTAACAGAAGTGCAAATGGGGGGTAGGGCTGGGGGGGGTATGTCAGACCATATTCCAAGGTCTGACCAAGTAGTAATGAAATTAATGTACACTGGGGTCTAACAGGACCAGCACTACCAACTGCCCATAATCCACTAAATAGTGCTACTCAACCAGAGAAGATCTGCTGTTAACTGATCAGATAAAGGTGTCAGAGGAAATCTGGAAAGAAGACATGCAAAAGACAGCTTTTGCCTTTTGCAAACACAACTGGTATCAGGAAAGTATGTGGACGACACTACAGAAGGCACTGGCTATGTACCAGTTAGGTCAAAAATCAGAGCAGAGCAGCAGCTAAAGTATGAAGCATTACCTTAGAAAAGATATGCTCCCCCGCATGCCCACTGCATAAATGAAATACATGAAAGTATGGCTGGCTGGAACATTTTTGAGGGCAGAAAAGCATTCTAAAATTCTTTCCTTTTCCCCTTGTCCTTCCTTCAACGCTGCTTCCTCATCAGCCTTAGTGCCGAGGTGCCGAAGTCTATTATTCTCCCAAGGTGTAAACCTGCCTGTCTTTCCCTTTTTAAAAATCTGCAGCATCCAGTTAACTAACACCCTTACCATAGGTCATGCATCCACATCAGCTTCCTTACCTAAATTAAATACCATTTAAGCTACTTAAATTTGTAAGGAAAAAAAAAGACACAAACAAAACCACACAACTTGCCACCAGCACACTTCTGCCAGCCTAGTCTATTGTAGGGCTTTATTTAAACTGCAGCTTCAGATGTAACCATTGCGTAAGGCCTGCTACACACAGAAGGCACGCATGTGCATTTTCAGAATCCACTGAATTACCTGCAGAGCTGTGCCACTCTTAAGTCTTGCAAAAACTTTTAAATACTGTGTTCTAGTGATATCAAAAGTCTGCATAAAGCAGTATTAGACACCAATAATAGAATTAACTTCTACTTGCATGAAAACCAAAAGGAAACAGGGCATTTCTATTTTACACATGATATTCTCTAGAAGGAACAAATGCTAAGTCAGAAGACACACTTGATTCCAAGTAGGTAGTTTAGACTGCAACAAACTATCCAACATACCAGGACATAAATTCCTGAAGGAAAAATGGGCTGTGCATGACCCATCCTTTACAAGCACGTCTCTACGCATGTTACTTAGTCATGCATTTTCTAGACAGAAGTGTGTAACAGATTAGATACTGCACAATAAAAAAAATTAATTGTTTTAGTTAGATTTCTACCCGAGTTAAAGCCTCTTGCCATTCCTATAGAACTACAGACATTTTTGACATTCAAATTCCTGGAAGAGACCCTGCACTGGAGATAAATTAATAGGTGCATTTAGTCATCCCAATAAGAACTCTGCTGAAAAAAGTCTATTCTTCATTCACTGCAATAACTGCTTCTGAACTCCCACCAGAAAACTACAGAAATAGTTAAACAGAGTTAAAAAATAAAATAGTAAAACGCTACAAACAATGTTTAGGATACTAAAACATTATATACAAATTATGAAGCTTGTAATTAACTACTTTGCTCACAGCTAACTACTGTGCATCAATGACATGTATGTATCAAGACCAAGAGAAATAAGAACAATGAAAAAACAACATACTCTATCCCCTCTCCCACCCACTCTCTTCTGACTCCATTGCCTTTTTATTCGTCTACCCACCCACTGGTCTTCTGGAACAAATGTACAACGTAAACCAAAAATAAAAGATCCAAAATAATTCTACAGTGAATCACCCGTGGTTCTCTTTGTATCTACTACTCTTCTATCTTTCCTCATCTTTATAACTTTTAGAGAATAAACTCTTTTGATATGTGATACACGTAATGAACACATAGCTAATTTTAAAAACATAGTACAAGTAACAGCAGTTTATAAACCAACCTACAGAAAAGCTAAATTCATAATTACGGCCATCCTCAGTATGGGCAAGTCTCTAGTGACACAATCTTTCTTCAGAATCATCACATTATAAATACATCTAACTACTTAGTATCTCAACTAAATTTTCACAGGAAAAAAGTAAGCCTGTGACAAAGGGCAAGTGCTTTGCTAGTAACTCAGATCCAACTAACTGTTGTTCAGGCCCCACTAATACATGGATGTGGGTTTTGGACCACCTTCCTTGCTTATATGTGATTTATTACAAGCTGTATTTTTCACTCCATAATGCTCAGGATCAACAGTTACTACCCTTTCACTGGTACCATTCACAACATATTTTTCAAGTGACTGAATTAGTGTCTTCAAAACCACACAAATACACAGTGATGTTAATAACCTACTGCACCGTGACATTTTTATTAGAGAAGTCACTGTGAGAAAATTTTGCTACTTTCATTTTTACTTTCAACTTTCTAAGATAAGAGTTCAAAGAGAAAAATAATTAGATTATTGTACAAAATGTTTAAGGAATCATAGGAAGGTTTTCAAAGACTGGTTTAACTAAATCTGCTTATTCCACCTACTCTTCCAGAACTTCATCTTTTTCAGAACAGAGCACTCACTATCTCACTTCAGTGTCAAAAAGGTGTTTGAACAAATCTGTTCTCCATTGAGAGAAAAAAAAATACAATAAAAATCAGCTTAAAATAAATTTATTAAACAATACAAAAATAAGCATGCTGGAAATCAAGATACATAAATAACATACAATGCAAATGAAAAATGGAAAACGAGACAGGTAACTTAACAACTGAGCCAAAAAGTACAACACAAATGCTAAAATAAAATTTTAAAAAGCATTTACATTTCTAATGAAATGTTAATGATGCTGACAAAGAAAAACAAACAAACAGCTAAAATGCTTGAATATCAAGAATTGCTATTACCGTAGCACAGGTGAACACTAAAACCGTTGCAGACTTCAAACATTCAATGACTAGCCTCTACCACCGCATTCTTTCAGACCCGCTCACCAAATGCAATGCGGGCATGGGTAAGTCGTCATGGCAGATCTAACTATGGTCCCAGCTGCCTGTGTACCCTGCCATGAACAAGAGCCATCTGCAGACGTGGCAGGCCACAACAAGAAACTGTCGAGTGTAGGCAAGTTACAAAATAATTGGTCCAAAGGAATCTCCTCCTGACCCCTCCTAACTAGAGGCTGGCTTAAATTCTGAGACAGGCTTCAAAAGCATATATTACAGAACTGTAATATATATATCTAAAGTAAAGATTGTGTAAGCTGTACCCCAAATATTCTTATTACGTATGTTATGATCTAGTAGTTTCCTTAATTTTATACTTCCCATGCAGGACTTGCCTCTACCATAAGTTTTGTATGTAATTGACAAACATAAATAAAGACTTTTATTTTCAAGTTGAAACCCAGATGGAACAACTTTCCATCTTCAACCACATTTTTAGAATTCGCTTCAAATGGTACTAAAAAAATCAGAAAAAAAAAGTGTGTAGAATTAGATCAAGCAAATCCTGCATCATACATTTTCCTTTTTAAATTAGATCAGTAATTTAACCAGCAACATGTCGTCACTGTAAATACTTTTCATTAGCAGCACAGACACATCACATTCCCTCTTGCAACTGAGGGCATTTCACATAAAGACATGTAGTTTTGCAGGATCTGAACACTTGTTATGTCTCTGTAACTACTAGTTTACTGTAAAATCCTCAAATGGGTGAGAGGTTTTTATAATCCAAGACTTTGCCTTTACTTATCTTACTTTATTTTCAAGAGAAGCACTGACAAAGCTAACCTTATAATCAGTGATAAGATTATAAAACTGCTATTATTCAGCAATTTATGACTGACATTTATTACTGACAACTGCACCACAGATTTACCTTTTCATCCCAGTAGGACTTCAAATTCACTGATGTTCTGTATTGTTTTGCTTAAATATTTTAATCCTAGGCTTCAAAGACAGGAAGCCCATCCTTTTACAATATGCTGCTAGATGAAGATTATTCAGGGTTTAGTCAGAGATGATTTCAAATATTTATGCAAAACTAACAATACCTACACAGAGTAATTAAGAACAGCTTGCTTACTTGGAGAACAGCAGCTTTGCTTTATGCATCTTCCTTAATTCTCAAACATCCAGATGGGACAAAAAAGGCCAGGAAACACCTAACTCTCCCTTTAAGCAAAACTCATCCATTTCGGAGTTTCAGATAAACTAAAAGCAGCGGGACTGGGGGAGGGGGCAGGGAGAAGGGGTAGAGGTGTTACTAAGGAATTAGCTGTCCTTGTCTCTCAAAATACTCAACCAGCTAATACCATTTATCCTGACTTGGACAAGTTTTCAACAGTTTTATAAACATAATGCTGCATGATGTGTACCAGGGGTGGGATATATCAAATTATCTGCAAGCTTTTAAAGGGGAAAACTATAAAAATTGAGAATAATTTTCTAAGATTTTTAGCATCATTAAGAATCTAGTAGCTACAAGTATGAAGAATTTAGCAAGTCTGCCCTCTGTCCAGCATTGCCTACTGAGCCTATTCGAAGCGTACATATACCATTTCAAGATACACTCTACTCAGTCAAAATTATCAAATCATGCAGATGAACAGATGCGGTTGCCTGCAGAAGAATGTAAGTCCTGTTTCTTAGCAAGCCGACAGAGGTGCAATCTCACTATCATTTTAAAAAGTAGCAATTAATGATAACTTTTTAAACAAATTTGCTCCTGTGTAAGCAAATGAAACCTCTGATCTTATATATGAACATGCACACACATGAAGTCGAAAAATAAGTTAGCTGTAAACAGTTTTAATAATATCTACCTATCTCCTTTACTCTGAATATATTTTCTGCTCACTACTTGGTTGGTTACTACTCCAAAACCAAGATTGCTTACATTCCTCTCGAGGGTGGAGCACAGCATTATTAGTAAGGCAGCCTTCTGAGTCATAACTACCAGCTGGCAGTACAAGCAGCTAGTGAGACACTCAAAATAGTTTGGTCAGAAATCTTTCTGCTGCATTAGTTAACTTGCAGACAAGGCAGGTTTTTTTCCCCCCGCCTTCTCCCAGTCCTCCCCAGCCATTTTTGCTCTTTTTATTAAAATGTTAGCATTAATAATTATTAAAGGTCTGGTCAAAAAAATATATATAATCTTCACTATCATGGCATATCCAAAGGATCCATTTCTTTTCAAAGCCATTTGAAAGCTCGTATTAAAAAAAGAGGATGCAGTAATAACACGACTCAGAACCTATCTCCACTTAGTATACAATTATTTAGAAATTCATGAATTTGCTGTATTTTGCTGACACTATTTTACTTTGTATTTTAATTAAAATTCTTCTATCTTGACATGCTGATCCTGATCAGAAGGCACATCGTAAGTTCTTGCTTAGCTCTGAAATTAGTTTACTTGAAATTCTCAGATATAAACAAAAATAAACAGATATACACAAAAATGGTATATCTTTGAAAACACTCAAATTTACCTTTTTCTTTTTTTAAAGTAAATGTGTTTTAAGTAACTACAAATGTCAGTTAACAGCTTTGGGTTTTGTTGTTTGCATGTGCTTTCCCCTCCCCCTTGAACTTTGACAGTCTTTTTGGTATAGCATACAGAATTGACACAAAATGTATATATAAATGAAACACCAGGCAAACAATACTCAAATCAAAGTTAAATCTAGAGATGCTTGAGGGTTTTTAAAATGAAGAATTTAAAGAAACTAGAACCCATTCCTTTAGTTTTGCTCTCCCCGACCTTCCATTCTATACACTACGGTTCTGGAGATGTCCTCGTTTGATTCAGGTGACACTTTTTTCCATACTGTTTCTTTTAAAGCAAGTTCTTGCTGGAGATTCTCATAGTCCATTGGTCCAAAGGAATGCTAGTTGTTCAAGCAACATACATTATTTATTAGTGTATTTGAAGGAAAAAAAATCCATACTTGCAGTCAATGCTAACAGACTCAAGTTTTTCACTTCTTCACATAAACTGTTATTTTCTCTTTTCCAGTTAAGAAATTCAAATTCCAAATTGGGTATTTTTTAGATGTATACATGCAAATAGAAGCACTTCAAAAAATCATTCTACTGTATCTTCTCCTATTGAAATCTTCATGCCTTAGGTAAAACATTAATCGTAATGAAAGCAAAGAGGTTTTCCTTATCTCAAGCACCCTCACACTTCCATCTTGTGTACATGTAAGCTGGAGTGGATTCAGTTCATTCCCAGAGATTGCTTATACCGCTTCCTTAGTAACAGGCACTTGTCTACAACAATATAATACCTGAGTTCACAGCCTGGCCAACTCTCAGCAAGTCACGTGGTCTCAGAGATACCACAGTGGAAAAAAAAAAATGCTAAACATACATCTCCTGTATTGCAGCACAGGACAGAAAGGCTAAGCCCCCCAGCTGGTCAAATCTTTATCAAAAGGCAACCAGAACAGTAAAACTCCTTGCAGCTTTTATCAGGTACCATATACTTACTCTAGCAAGGGAGATGAACTGCATGAAATGGAGTTACAAATCTAATAGGAAATTTTACTGTATAAAACCCTGTGATAGTGTGGTCCACCCAGGTAAGTGTCCACTAATAATGTAAACTAGTTTATCTGAAAGCTTTGATGCAATACATGTCATTGAGCAGTTTTGCATTTAGAGAAGAACTTTCCATATTTCTTCTGATCTCTACAATCAATACTCACTAAACACACATATCAACTTACCCGCTGATCACCACCTTCTCTGCGAGGATCAAGCTTTTTTGCAAAGTGTCTCAAATTATCGTAGTTATGGAAATTGCACAAAGAAACCAGATCCTGCAAATATTTAGAGAACATACATTATTATTTGCCTATGATAGTCAAATGCATATGAGATTATAATAATACTACCACTTACGTTTTACATCATACCCTAGTAACTTAAACCAGTCATAAGAGAAGCTTATTTAATAATTTAGTACCAATGTCATTAAGACCTTTTGAACATAACACAATAATATGATTAAGTTCTAGTAACACCTTTAAACCCCTTTTCAAACTACTACAAAAGGGGTAGCAGTTCGCAAAACATCTATTTTAATACATTTCTACTCCAGCTGTATTAAACACTTCAGAAACAGGAAGAACAGCCTGGGCTAGTTGAGTACATAAAACTTTTAAATTCAATCAAAAGGATAAAACAAGAAAATGTGTGACATAATTGATTTTAATTCGTTTGAATTACAGCATCAAATGTTATAGTAACAGAACTTTGCTATGCTGTTGTATTTTTACAAGCGAGTGTTACATCATTATTTGCGTGCCATGCTGATCTCTCAGTTTTTAGGCCTCATTATAACACAGAATAAATGCAGTAAATCCTTCACCTGCCTACTGTTATATGATTTTATATTTAAATTATCAAGTACAAGACTATTTCATATGAAATATGAAATATCTTAAAGCATTTAAACTAGCATTAGTAACTTCTTAGTACTCTTAATTTGCAGCTGTACAGGTGTTAAATAGGAGTATGAAAAGTTTTAGCTGCTGCTCATCCACATGAGCTAAACCTTTGCATACTGTAAATCCCATGCTGTTGTCAATAAGCTAAGTGAAGACTAGTCATACAAGTCTTCACTCCAGGAACTGAAGTCCATCCAAACTAGTATCACTGCAGCTTAACTGTTATCACTACTTTAATTNCTACTTTAAAAAAAAAAAAAAAAAAAGAGACCCAAAACACAAAAAAAACCTCACACAACAACAAAACCAAAACACAAACAAAAAACCCAACCAGACGTTTTCTTGTTATGCCTTCAACTTCCAATGCATTACCAATAATCTTATTTTTCCCATGGGACTCCAGATAGCCTACTATTCTCTTTTTTGAGACTTTTCTTCCCCCATTTCTGATTACTTAATCAGTATTACAAGGTGGTTTTAGGGAGGAAAAAAAGCTTTTTTTAATCTCTCCTGCTTCTAATGCTGCTATCAACAGACTATACACAGCCCTTTCAAAAACAAGGGAGAAAGCTAGGAAGAGCTTGCCCAACAATGGGGTCTGATGTATACGGTTTTTTATGTCAGATTATTTGCAAAAATCTGTTTTAAAAATATATCATAACAGCAATATTTCATGAGAACCTTTTTCTTTTATTGTAACAAAATAAGAGTTGCATCTCCATTGTTTTGAAAATTGTTTCCTTTATGACTGGAGAGGGAAAGTAGTCTATAAATAAAGCTCTACAGCTTCTAACACAGCACACACAAAGAAGACCAGCTCCTTCATTACTTCATGAAGTGCTCCTTTTCAAAGCTTTCCCACAATAAATTTCTGCAGTGCTTTTGGCATTGTATTTTCTAAATGTGCACTGAATTTCAATGTTAATTTTAACTAAAATGCAAACATCTCTTATGCGTCTTTCACACTTAGATCAGATGAATCTTGCTATATATGGAAGAGTAATGAATCACTATTTAATTCAGTTAGATCTCAGCTATTCTAACTGGTAACTGAAGCACAGTAAACATCAGCTGCAAAAGCAAAAAAAAAAAAACCACAAACCAAAACAAAACCCAAAACACTAAAGGCAGTGCTGCTTACATGACAAAAGTGAATTCCTTTAACACTGTTGCCCATCTTGTCCAAAGGAGGTGACCAGCACATCAAGCCCATGACATTAGGAACAACCAGAAGAATCCCACCAGCAACTCCAGATTTTGCAGGAAGACCAACCTGTAGAATAATTGGAGAATTACTGTCCTCTGCAAGCATTCTTCACTATTGTCACACAACGTGCTAGCATTTTACTTAAGAGTTTTACGCAGCATTTATAAAACGTAGCTCTGGAAATTAATTTAAGCTGGAAAAGCATTTTTACTTATCTCTATTTACATAGACAATAACCTGAAGCAGTTTGTGGCAATCCAAGGTATGCGATCATAAAGTTATTTGCTCTCACTAACACCGAGAGTTTGTAATACAGTGAGAAAGACAATTCGTAGAACACAAGTGTATCTGTCATGAACAGTATGCAACAAAGGAGTAGTACAAAGCTGTACACATCAAAAAAACCTTGACTGAAAAAGGGAAAAAAACCCCAAGAAAACAGTAAAGTCTATCCATAAAGCCACACAATAACTTACTTTTTTTACAATCTGGATAAAGACACTGCTTTTTTCCAATAGGAACTAACATGTCACATATTCCCATAGCTTAGTAAGCAATAACTTTTAGGTCACACAAAGTATCATAATCAATTTTACACATATACAATGAGGAAAAACTAAAAACACTCAAAACAAAATGCGCTAAACACAAACAAGTTGTAGTACATCTTGAAATACTTACATATAAGAAAGTACTGCTGGAAAATAGAAGCATGGTGCATATGCTGTTTATGACAGCCACTTTTACAACACATGAGAACAATTCAAGAAACAGCCTGAGTCAATGATGAAAAAGCAACTGTCTGCAAAGGCCTTCTGCTATCGTTTACTCCCATACAGCTGGATTTCTTCTGTTTCCAGTTACATCTGCATCAATCACCTGTTTCTTTCATGAACAGCCTCTCTTAAAGGACAGTATTTAGGTTTCAACATGAAAAGAATACCCAAATGTGAAGTTGCAGAGAACAGTAAGTATTGTAAGGTACAGTGTACTAGCTGTGCCATGAATTCTAGGTGAGATTTTCAATTTCTAAACAATTCATGTAACACCCCCTCCCTTACCCCAGAAGCAAGCCAGCCCTGGAACATCGAAAACAGCAGCATAGATTAATCTTCCTGGTCAGCTATAATTAACGTGTGAAAACTACTTACATGGAAGGCAAACTGCCCCGAGAAGTCATACATGCCACAGGAATGCATTAAACTCAAGGTATTCCGGACTGCTTCAGGACTCAGTACTCTTTCACCAGTGATTGGGCAAAAGCCACCATTAGCCAGAGTTGCCGCCATCACACTTGCCGACTCACACGTTACTTCTATTGAGCAAAGCTTATGAAAAAGAAATTGAGATTATAAGAACTGATACTTCTAGCACAATAAGGCCAACTACAGCAGGATCAAAAATATATCTCTACAGAAATAACATTTCATAAAATAACCTGTTAGCATAACATTTGTTACAGGTGATGCTAGTAGCATCAACTAATATGGATCTGAGTCTTTCTACTATAAAGATCCCAGCAACAGTGTTTGTAAGCCCTCTTAATAGTTTGGAATAGTATTTTACATGGGTTAGTGTCTTCGCTTGATTCCTCCCCCCACCCCCCTTATGTTCCTTTGAGAGGAAGAGGTCTGGAAAACAATCTCAGTATTTTGCATCTGCTTAAATGGCAAAGCCACAGAATGACTGGGGTTTGTTTTTTTTTTTTTCAATTTGAGTTTGTTTTGTGTGGCTTTTTTTTTTTTAAGGCTTAGAAGACCACACATACCTATTAAAAGTACATTCTAAAGCTGCAAACTCTAGCACATGCAAGTTTTAATGCCAGCACTTCCTGCTGATGCAGCCTTATTTCACCTTTCTCTCATATATGCTTTTTGATATATTAATGATACGACCACACGATAAGTTTCTCCCAGGATCCCTGCTTCAGTACAAACTATACATACTTTGGTGACACATCAGGAAATGTGATATGATGCCATCACCTGATGCTGCCTCATTTCTGCAGAAACCAAAAGATACGCTGGTTTCAACCTGAAGCTGAAATGCTACTCTGAAAAGTAAACAGACTAGTGCTTGTATTCTTGCTTTTGCCAAACAGTCATTACATGATACTTCATGAAGTTACCTAAGCCAAGTTTGCATGAGCAGTTACTACCTGGAATTCTTATTTTCCGGGTGCCAAACTCAATACATCCTAGTCCAATCAACTGGAGTTGCAAATCAAGAGATTGTCAGAGACGCATCTAAAATAGCAACTGTGTTTTAAACATATGAAGTATTACATAATATCACCTACTTCGAAAAAAGTGTTTCTAGGTTCTCAGTTTAAGCACCTGCGTTTTGTATCTCGGTTCTCTAACATGAGAATAATCCATCCTCACTTTACAGAGATAATAGGAAAGTAAGTTTATTCCTGTTCAGAAAGTTCCCATTTACACAAGGGAGGAAGGAGCATTACAGAAAGCCCAAAGAGAAGAAATAACTAGCCTTCTAAGTAGAATCTGAGTAGAGTGTTAAAAAGTAAGAGTTGTACAGTGAGAGGAAAAGAAAACAGAATTGCGGCTCGTGTATGAGCTGCCCTTTTTCTGAATATAGAGTGAAAAGGGGATTTTGCAAGGGGGGGGGGGGGGGGGGAAGAATGACACGCAGTCATGAAATTAGAGATCATAATGCACAAAAATGAGGCCAAATTAAAATACATCAGAAAAGTTAGTTTTGGCGTTTCTTAACTTATGAATAGCTTTGCACTCAGAAGCATATCAGGACTTGAAGCAGTGGGATAGGAAGCATTTAAAAAGCCTGTTTAAACAGTAAATTCAAATAAATTATCAGTTTTGTTCTGTAATAACAGAACTTCAGAGTAGACTATTACCTCATACCTCATTTCCAACTCAACAAGAAGAGGTGAGCTAAGGCTAGTCACATATACCTTACTTCATAAACAGCCATTCCATTCAAAGATTAGAGCAGGTGCATTCCAATACAAAAAAAATCAGATAAAATTTTCATTTTAAAAAATATTTTTTATAATTCGCATACGTAAAAGCACCTCTTGTGAATCAAAACCAGATTCATTTTGAGAACTAAACTCTGGACTTCTTTTTAAACTATCCCAGATGGACTGAATCAGTAACACAACTTGAACCCCCTCTTGAGAACTACATGCAGCAGAGCCGAGTTGTGAATGTTTTAACATTAGGAAACCCTTACTGAGGAAATACCTCACATTTGCCAAGTTCTCATTTTGTGACAGTTGCAAATAACTTGCTGAAAGTGAAAAAGAAAAAAAATGGTGGAGGGGAAAATACGTATGACTAGATTTTTTTGTTTTACTCATAGGCATTGAATTAAACAAAAAGGAGGTATTCATACTATTTCATTTATAACACTACCCTTGAGCTTCCAATAGAGCATGTATATGCAATTTTGGTTACAAACAGAGTTTAAAGCACTTCACAGTACAATAAAGAGCAGCAACCCAAAGCAGCAGAAATATTTTGTCAAACTCACTGAAGTAATACAAGACATTTTAAGCTTTAACTACTAGTGTTTTAAAGAGTATTGCTAGTTTGCATTAGCAATAAAAACACCCAAGTACATCACCTAAAGAAAAGCAAATCTGGATACATCGAACGTACATCATTCATTTCCAAACAGTTTAACAGAAGGTGACAAGTTTAACTATAAACCACTATACATATATAGTTTAACTATAAAGCCTTCATATCTATGAACAAATCAGCTTCTACTGCTTATAATAGTAATTCTAAGTCTATAATGAGTCTCAATTTTAAAGTCAGTTACCTGAAAATAGAAGTCTAATATAGCAACCATATCCGTGCCTTCAGGAAAGCACTGAGGAAGAAAAATAAAGTCTTTAGGTAAAATTATGATTTATTTTTTTTTAATATTGCTTTTAGAGAGACATAAATTAAGTTATATTCTTGTCAGCATATTAAGCATTAGGCAGATTTAAAATTAAGTATTTATTTAAATGTAACAAGTACAAATATTAAATCATGTCGGATTTAAAAATAACAGTGCAGTGAGGTCAATAAGTGAGGTATTTAAATATTTTTCACTGCAACTTTCAACATCTTTAAATCAGCAAATTGCAAAATGCATCTAGGAGTTTTATAAAGTCACCTGTACAGCACAGACTATGCATTTTATGACAAATAAATTATCGCGGCTATGATACAGAAAAGACGACTGCGGGTGTTCTAGTAGAACGACATAAGCATCACACTTTCAAAATGACAGCATTTTGAGTAACAGTATGCAAACATACAGTATTAGAATAATTTATGCCATACATGAAATAAATTAAAAATCTTCACAGACTGGAAAAACCCCACTATACAATACTCAAAATACAATAAAGAAGAGATCAACCTTTTTTTCTTTCAAGTAATAGCCAATTGCAAAGTTTCTATCTCCGCTCTCTCTTTCGGACTGGAACCTTAAAATAATAAAAAAGAGACAAGACAACATGTCAAACTCTGAAAAAATGCTGAACTTGAGAGGTGCATAATGTAATTCAATGAAACTGCATGTAAAGGATACATTACTTCTAAACACAAACAGTCTACTAATGGGACAGAAGTTGCCATAGAAGCACCCCCCAGTACACCCAGTTGGAGTGAATTAGCTTCGACACCCAAATACACACAGTACTTGTTACCCACACATACATAAGCTGACTTGGAGAGAAGGCAAAGCAGTGTAAGATCCTACTCTTAGAAGCATTTCTAAAAAGGCCATAGTGGAATGAAATATCCCACAATGAGCTGTAGTGAAAGGGTCATTCACTGCCAACACCAACCAAACTAGAGAGGAATCCGAGGATCAAGTTGCAGGTCGAACAGCAACGAGAATTATGGCTGCACTGTTTATCGTGATGATTAAGTTCATGGTGAAACCTAAAGGAGGAATCTGAATGCATACAAGGGTAGGTAATTCTCACATGTCTGCTTCCTTCCATGGTAAAACACTTTTACATTAACAAAGCTCAGGAAAAACACCAGTTATCTCATTCTGCTTCTCTGCACACACATGCCAACTAGCAACCTGAAAGCAACTCTGCTATACGGAATCTTTATGATTTTCCCAGTGCTGCCTCAAAAAGCTCTCAAGATTTGGAGAATTGTTTTAGAAAAGAATTTAAATATGCAAAATAAAAAAGCATCAAGAGCCTCAGTTGTAGAAAGTATGCTTTCTAAACATTTGATATGCAGCCATCAACATGTAGAGTTTAATTTTTAGTATGAATACCAGGAAGGTAAGAGCTCCACTTACTGCTTTCACTGCCATAGCACCAACAGAGCACTAAGAATAATGAAATTTCAGAGGTAACCAACACTTTTATGTGAGATTTAGCCACGCTGATGTCAGAGACATGCACAACTTGAGTCCTTTTACATTTTAAGCCAAAGACACCCTCTAATATTAGGGATGAAATGGTTTCAATATAAGTAACTAAACTTTGCCATAAGCTCAGTATGACAACTATCATTTGGCAACTGCTGTCATTTTCCATCTAACTTCATTAAGTAAATAAAAAAATACTTACGTAGCATTACTGAATCCAACATACTCATTACCAGCCATTTTATTCATGAATTGCATCACCTGTTAGAGACAGAGAGGAGGGGGGAAAAGCATGCTAACATTTTCAGACATTAAAAAGCCATAACCGATGAAATTTCAGTCCAGCCTTACCCTAAATCTTGTAACACAATTTTACAAATGCAATCCAAATCACTGTTTAAACAACCAAGTACAGATAAAAAGACAAAACATTTGAAATTACTAAAATTTCACTCGTAATTCCCTTGCTATCCCGAGACTTTCACCACTGAATTTAGTTAAAAAAGGAATGTTATAACATTAACTTACGTAGTCAAATTTTTCTGCGTTATTTGCTCCTTGCTGCAAGAAAAGAAAAAATAATTTACAAACATTGTTAACATAAGACAGACATTAGTTCACTTAACAGTATTAGGATTTTTAATGCATATAACTAAGTTATGAGGCTAACTAAGAATAAGGTACTACAATCATTTCATATATTAATGAAAAAATTAAAGTGTTAGATAAGTAAATATTTAATTATCATTTAAATTAAATAATCCTATAAGAGTCTTATCAAATACCTGTATGTTGGAAATGAATTTAAACAGACAAAGGTATGCTTTATTTTAAGTGCTCTCTACTCAACTTTATGTGTTTAGCATAAGTAAATGTAGTAGTTAAAGCAAAAAAATACAAATGTAACTACGATCAGGGTAATTATAATGAAAACACTAACTTTTTATAGATTAGTAAGCCAAAGGTATTCTTATGTTACCAACGGAGCTGAGCATAGGAAAGTTCAGGCTACTGAAGGTTAAGTATTTCCATGGCTAGCGCCCATACTAAGAATTTAGGTTGAAGACTTAAAATAAAGTGTTACCCCTTACTATGAAAATAATTGCATTTAATCAAAAATATTTATCTGATTATGCCCTACCTATTAAAAATCAGACAGTTAGGAAAGTAGAATTTTACATCATAGAGTACATCATTGTGCTAACAATGTAAGGGAAAAAAAAAATCTAAATCCAACTTAATAAGGACGCTAGTGAAACAATTCTTCGGATTGGTTTGTTTGTTTTTTTCAGGGAGGATGAAGGGTGTTATTTTGGGGCTTCCCCCACCCCTGTTTAACAACTTTCCCAAATGTAGTAGCTGCCAGTTAAAGATGTATTAATTCTTTACAGGTCTCTGACAGGCGACCTTTCACAAATCCATATAACAAGACATTGAAAGGGGCGGGAGGTAAAAAACAGCGCATGGTCTACTGAGGGGAGTTTTTAATTTTTTTTGAAGTAGCCAAGTAGAATTTTTTGAGGAAGTTTAAAAAACAATGGCATCACATACACAAGTGGAAACAATACATCTGGAGAATATATTTTTATAAATAATTTTAGTATTACAGATACTCTATTTAGATAACAAAACTTCGTTTAACGTAACTCAAACAAATCAAGACACTACCTGCACTGTGTTTAGCATGGGGATGGGGAAGGAAGTGGAAAAAACTGAAGCTTTATATCAACCAGTACTTTACTTAATGAAATGCGTAAAGCCAGTCTCATTTCCCACTCTGTACGTGGATTAGGGTGTTGCAGATAATCTTTGAAGCCCATGCATCAGCTCATCTACAAGAGGATGCGCAGTCATACACATACAATCACTAGCTGAAAGGAACACCAGACTGTTTTGTCAAAATTATGCGCCAGTGGTTACCTTATGGTTAAAGGCTAATAACCTCACTCTTAAAGGCAATAACATCTAGCTAGTTTGCAATAAGATAAAAAAATTCATGATACATTTCATCAAAATGTTCCTGTATAATATACCAGAACACAAGTCTTAAAAATTTAACTCCAAATCTGTTCAATGAAAAATAATTAAAAGAAGAAATTACCAACTTCATTGAACTGTTGCAGTTGTCAAAATATTCCATAGATCCTAATGCTGTAAAATATGTAACAACATTTAAACCACAAAAACCTTTTCAACCTTTCAAATGCACAATGAACATCTTTTTCTGGGAAAGTGGGTCAGCATTAGTTATGGGATGCTGCATTGATAATTGTATGGTTAGACATGTATAATAAATTGAAACAAGTTCTTTTGTTAAAAAAAGAAAGAGGGAGAAAGGGATCATGCTTTCTGCAAAAATGTAAATACATTATACTTTTTTTTGCCCAGTTAAAAAAAAATTTCCTAGTCCTTCAACAAAAGCCTGGCTTTACTAGCAGCATATCAAACTGGTGGGCAAAAGACTCAATGCAAAATTTTCCATATCAACTTGTTATAAAAAAGGGTTTTTTTAAAATTTGCATCTAGTTTCATATTTTGGGAAGGAAATCTTCTGTGTACTAACTCAGATGATGCATTTTTAGTCTTTGATGTTCCACACACTCATATAGGTACTTTATATCAAAACACAAAAACATTGTTACTGAAATTAAGAGTGCTCATATAAATAAAATATTTGCCTAAGTAATCATATGACCAAAACCTCCGTATGGATTTAACATAACACGTAACTAAAACAGAAAACTTTGCTTCCATACACAAGATGGCAACTAAAAAACCCAACATATTAGTTTCCCTCTTTCAGCAGCTGACAGAGGTATGCTGCTCCTCCTAAAAAGCTGAAGAGATACAGAGGCAACACACATTCTATAATTAAAATCCAATTGCAAATATAAAATCCTAACATTAAGAATAGTGAGCAACTTTTCCATAATAATTGAAACAAAAATAGGAGACAACGAAACTTCTGTTCTTGCACAAGTGCTTCTTATTTTTAGCTTGATTGTATAAGCTTATAAGGTTGGGGGCACTGCAACATTATTTCTTAAAAAGCACTTAAGTTCATATGCAATTCATCTGTCTAGGATATCAAAGGAAACGTTCCATGCACTAACTCCACAAACACTTAGCACATTTACTGGAACATATGTTCATATACACACATTGTACACATGCTTGTGTGTATACACATATGAAAAAACACTTCTAAATGAATACAAAATGAAATTGAAAATGTTAAGATTGAAGCAGTTTGATAGGCAGAAAATTCAAACTTGCAGAGACAGCTCAATACAATTTTGTAAACACTTAAAACCACAAAGGACACTATGGCTGTCAATCATAAATTTGAATTTTTTGACTGTGTCAGGTTTCAGTGATCTTCCCTTTTTTTTTTTTTTTTGAATATAACAAGGTCCTTTTATTATTTGTATTTCTACTAGGAAAAATATAAGCAGTTGCATAGGTTGCATGCCTACAGTTATGTAGGAAAGAAGAGACCCATGGATACTTACCAGAGCTTGCAACAACAAAATTAGGTAGTATTTACCAGAAAAGTAGTTAATATTCACCACTTTTCATTGATCAACATTCAGTGTTTATACGATTAGACCACATAAGCTCTTACCATGTGTCTCTTGTCAAAATAATTTCTCAATTTTAAATCTAAGCCAAGCTAATATAAACATCTGGATCATGAGAAGTTTATAATCTTCTAACAATAGGAGATGGTTTAAAAATTAATTTCTGGACTTTTTCATGCCAGATTTATAACCTAACTGTATACTGTGATGAAAACATCCAGAAAAAAAATCATAACACTATGTCAGAGTACAAGAAAACATTTTTTACATTGGTGCATTTTACATTGACTACTAATGTCTTTATTTTAGCTTTCTGTACTTACACACTTTTAAAACGTTATTTGTTAATCTGGGCCTGTTCTGTGAGAACTGGTGTCTTGACTGCTTAGCGTGCCATTTTCAGCTCTGAAATACTTGAGAGCACACTGTCACAGACAGTATTTGACCCACTAAGACCAATACTATTACTATTTCATATACATGTAAGAATTAATCTTGTGTCCTTCAGATATTACATACTTGCATATGTGACCACTGAATACATGTCATTTCAAGTATCACTACTACATGTTCTGTGGCAAATAACATTCAATACATTTGAGTTATAATAAAAAGCAAGCGCAGAATAACGTGAGCATACTTTCTATCCAAAATTAGTTACTACAACAAAACGAATAACCCAGGAAGAGAGGAAACGTCACCAAAATAAAGACACATATCTGGCAGAGAAGATCACAACGTCAACACATGTTTTGAAGTGGTACATATGAACATTTACATGTCAGTCTAACAGGAATGATAACTGGAGTGAGTAGCATAGAGCAATTAAGCTAAACCTGTACTATTTATTGTAACTATATTGTCAAGTAAACTATGCATTTTCCCACCCCTCAAGTATTAGACCGTAACTGTATACATTTCCTCATTAACTGTATCCTGACAGCAAACAGGCCCTTCGCACAGCTAGATAGGTTTTACCACCACTCTTTGCCTCATTTATTTTATGACTTATCAGCATATTTAGAAAGCTCTGAAGTATATCAGATACACCTCTATGTTTTGTAGAAAAAATAAAAGCTTTCATCCAATTCCGTTTTTTTCAGGGTCGGTTAAGATCAGCATTTTCATCTTCTCACACACAAAGTTTTTTGCAAGCGCTATGAATATTGCTATGTCCCCCCAACATATCTAAAGGCTTCCCACGTTAACTCATTAGCATAGAATACCTCCCTTCACTGAGCATTCAAGTCGATCGTCACTGTCTAAGACTCTGCATGTGGCTGTCAGCACTTACAGGATTTATATTCACTGTATTTGCCCAGACCTTTTGCTCTAACACTAGGAAAGCTTTTATCTACAGATGGAATCTTGAAGCATACAATAAAAGTGACTTAAGATTAATCCCTTGTCCTCTGGTGATTCTTTCCACGGCCACCTGCCGTCTTCTACACTCTGGACCCTTCCTCTTCATCTCAATTGCACTGCTAATGCACTGCCCTCCCCAGTCAGTAAAGATACATGGAAGTGGGCAATTGCTGACACAACCACCGATATTCCTGGAGTTGACACATTCTGAGAATTGAGTTTAAGGTCTAAGAAAAAAACCCAACAGATCAAAGCATTCACATCTACCCATACTACAGGCAATAAAGACTTTTCCCAGTCAATGTGATGTACAGAAAGCTGTGTGGTTACAGAGCACTGAATCTGTACTAAATCTGTACAGGAGCCGAATCATCTTCTTTCAAGCACCTGTATTTCCTTGGAGACATTGAAGAATTCACCATTTTTACCTCATATCACTTTTCCACAAACTCCTGTAATTGCCACTACAATTTTCTTTTGATAACAATTATTTTAAAGTTGTTATAACTCTGCAATTTATATAACTAGTAATAAAGGCAAATGGCTGTACAATTACAAATAACGGTCCTTAGGGTTTTTTGAAAATTTTATTTAATTAGAACTGGCCCACGGGATGTCCTTTTGCTAAAGCATTTTTAATGTAGATACATGCTTTAAACTGCTGGAACAGTCTGTGGAGTGTAATGCAAGTACAGTTAGAACAGAGCTGTGAGTTAAGGCACCAAAATGTAAACACATGGTAGTTCCAAGCACATGATAGTAGGAGAATCATTTAAGCTGGTAAAAGTATGATATAGTCATGCTTAAGTCAGCCAAACAAATGTACAATTTAACATGCACATATGCTATATTACTTATTATTATGAATAGCAAGGACTAAACATAACATTACAGTTTATGTCTATGCTCTGTTCTAAAGTGTGTATACCAAATTCTTAAGGCTGTCAGAACTGGGTACGTGATGCTAAGAACCCTTTTTTCCCCCCTAAAACATCAACATATTACATATTCTGACAAAAAGTTACTCCAAGCGTCATCTCTTATCCACAAGTAATCATAGTTTATGTCAGATTCTAAGGGAGTCGTGTGCAAGATCATGTACACTAACAACTACTAAATTCAGTACAACATATGTAAATTTTTAAATAGTTCTTATGTCAATTTCTCAGAAAGAGATAAAATAATGATTATCAAAGGAGGTAAAAGCATTCTTAACACCGAAATACAGGAACAATCTCTCCACAGCTACCAACATGCTTTCATTAGATAAATCTGTCTTACATGGTGACTTCGACCATGTTTAATATTCCCATAATTTTCTTGGACTCTAGGAGCCATACACAGTCTTCAAGATACACAAGTAACACCTTAAACAGAATGAATGCAGAGGAACTGAGGGCAAAACATGGGTTAATGAAGCCACCTTTTCCAGAAAAAAGTAAGTCTTAGATTAGATCAAATATTAATGTGAATTACTTAAGTCACTAAATAATTAGTAGGAATATTAAGTTCCAGATTGTAAAGAAGTTAGTTATTTCACAAAAAATACAACTATTAAGTAAATTTGTACCTGTGACTCTCTATGTAATTTTCTTCAGAATATGTTTAGTTTGGTTAGTTATTCAAATGATAAATGGTATCTTAGTGGAAGCAGTACATGAAATAATCCACATTTTAATCACACTGAACACAAATAATGGAGTGTGATAAATATGATAAGCGTCCATGAGACGTGCAGTTACCACATGCAAAAACATCAGTGTAATGCAATACTTTTCATAAGAACATTACAGCAAAAAAATACATAAAAATAAAAAACCCAGCAAAAACAATCCCCCAATCTTCTAACAAATACCACAATTGCATGCAGTAAACAAATCTGTATTATCTACTTAGAAGTACACCATTTATCAAGAACTACGTGCCTTCTGCGAGAGGCACATGCTTGTGTTTTGCCTTATGACCAGTAGGGCATGTTGTAGTAGGACTAACATTTTGACAGTTCAGACAAATGTGTTAAGTCAGATTTTAAAATTCACTATTGTCCAAGTGAATTTCAATGCTCAGTCAACCTTTAAAAAATATTAAATGTGAATAAATTTACCTGTCATACTTAAGGCCATTTTCTTTCACCTACAGCTATTAAAGATAAATGTCTTTAGGCAGGAGTTCTTACACCTTCTTTAAATATAAAATAACAGAAAATCATGATCTAGTAATTTCAAAATCAACAATTTTGAAATAGGAGGTAGGAAACACTGTAGCTAATGGACTTTGAAACATAACCAAGACAAAGGCTGTAAACAAGATTTTTAGACCTCTGAAGTAACAGTTTTAAGTTTGCTACTTCAAAACTCCAGGGGATGACATGTTCCCCGCAATTCTAAGCGAGTGCCCTCAAAAAAAACAAAAAAGTTTTTTGTATCAGTAGCTACCAAAAAAAGGCAGAAAATACACGTGAAGTATCTGGCAAACATTAGCATTACATGGAATTTACGCCATTTACAACTTCAAGATATATATATAGCTATTCTAAGGAAAAATAAAATACAGCTTTCCAAAAGTTGCAAGATCACGGACTAAAGATATTATGTCATTAATTAGCTATGGTTTACTCTGCAAAATATGGGTAACTGTTTCCAAATACACTTATTCAAGAAAGAAAGCACATTTAACACTCCAACAGAAACTACGTAACACTGAAGTTAAACATAATTTAGTTGTACAGTATGTTAATAGTGGACAAATTCAGTATTAAGACTGATGTGCAAATACAGTCACATTGCTCCTGTACAAATTATAGTATCTTCATTTCTTCTGCACAGCAAGAAATACTCTTGTAACTTGATGCTATATAAGAGCATTAGACATTCAGAAACATATTTCTGAGTGCTATAAAGTACATTCCTGAGGACATACTCTTAGTGTTTAAGAAGCATGAGGCAACTCTCTCTTGAGAGTATCAAGTGTTGTGCAGTTAAAGAAGGAAACAAAATAAAAGTAAAAACACTAAGGAAAAAGTCTTTCAGCTGCACTGTTACTTTTAAAAAATTGCTAGTCTGATATTGCATTTGTTTGGAAGTGTTACTATTTCCCAAACATCAGAGTTTGTCTATCTGCTAATGAGTAAACTACCATCAGATATTGCATACATAAAATGAAAAGAGTTCACAATCTGTACAAGATACTTTTTCTACATTCTATTAAAATACTCTGAGAGAAACTAAAAGTGAACTTTTTACCTTGATTAAAGACGTGATCACAATTGCTCCAGCATTCACCATAGGGTTATGAGGCCTGTCTGTGAAATAAAGTTTTCAATTACAATTATATCCCAAGGCACATTTGTCAAACAAAACCAGTCAAGTGGTTAAGTGAAAAATAATAAATATTGATGTATGACTTAAAGCTATGATTACAGAATATAGTCCTAAATTTAAAATACTGCAATCCAACATTATACACAATTTTTTTGTAATTCTGAGCAAAGTATTTTACAGCTTAGAACAACTCCGCCTAATGCTGCTTAACAGTCCAGTAAGTTAATCAGTTTGGCATCATTTCTTTTCATGAAAATTTTCAATCTTCTCCAGTGTTCCAAGATTTGATCAATGCAACATCTGCCAGTGGAACAACACCTAAGGGACTTTCCAATTTTTCTCCAAGTTACCAAGTTTCAGTGATTTTTGAAAGTGTTCAAACAAGTCCTTTAAAATAAAAGAGAATTCAAGTTCTTGAATTTCCTTATTCCTGTACATAAATATAAAATCCTGATTCTTTTTAAGAATAAGAGGTTTCTATTCACAGCTGCTGAAATACAAACAACAATTCACTCGTCATCACTAGAATTTAACTTACTTTAATTGACTTGCATATACCTGCTACACAACTTTTTCTTTTTATCACTAATCCCCATATTAAAAGTATTTTTGCATTCCCAGTCATTCTTGGCTGCTAATGTGAATGAATCACCTTTATTTTTTTCCCTTTATTCTTTTTCCAAAAAAAAAAAAAACCCAAACAAAACCACANTAACTAACATTTTTGCTGTACCTTCTAATTAGGATGTTGATTTTTGAGGGTTCTGGTGTCTGAAAACCTCAAGCAATTCTCAATAGATTAATATTGTGACAGGTTTGAATTCTTTTATTTGCTTTACTTTGTTTATCTCCAAATTCAGAAAAATATTCATTTAAAAAAACATACAAAGTGTTTAATATTTTTATATACAATACACACACTTAAAGGAACTTGAGATGATTGCTTTTTGGAGATTAGTCTGATATTCACAGTACTTACACACATATTTTCCCCACGAAAATTACACTGGTCACGGTCAATGACACTTAGCCATCTATGACTACCAGATAATCTCCAAAAACTAGTCATCTCTAGTTCCTTTTAGTATTTTTCACAATGTCAATATTAAAAAGGAACTTTAAAAAAAAACCATTATTCTATTAGCGAAAAGGTGAGACCAATACCTTCTGTCTAAAAAAAGTGAAGCTCCCCTAAAATACAAACTTAGTGTCTATATACTATTTTTAAAGTTCTTAGTGCCATTCCTTAACTCTCTGCAACAGACTCATTAATTGTTCTCATTTCATCTGATTGTACTTAAGACCCACCTATATCGAATGTCCTGTTCTACTTGTGTCAATAATGCAGGTAACCTGGGTCAAATATATTTAATTTTTGATTAAAGCCTGAGTCTAACTAGCAAAAATGTAGCATTTCCATAGCTTCGCAACTCACTGTCTCCTTAGGGACCAAAAACCTGAACACAAGTCAAATGACTATTCACAGCATCACAGCCTGCTGGTCAGAAAGGACATCTGGAGGTCATCTCCTCTGTCTGCCCTTCCACTCAAATTAAGGCTACTGCCCTTCCACTCAAAGAAAGGCTACTGCCAAGGTTATATCAGGTCAATCATACCTTTATCTTGGCAAGTCTTGAAAACCTTCAAATATGGCAAATCCTCCACGCCTCTAGACAACCTGTTACTCCTAGGTGATAAACTTAGCCTAACATCCAACCTGCACCTCCCAAGCCACCGTGTGGGGCCACGGGCCCTTGTTATATCATCTGCTGCTACCAAGAAGAGTTACACAAATCTTCATCTGTGCTACCGCTCTTTAAGAGTTTTAAGTGGCTCCCAGGGGAGCCCCTAACCTCCCCTTTCAGCTGCTCCTTGGGAGTTACATGCCCTGGCTGCCACAGCACCTTGGCAACCCTCCACTGGAGCCCTTTCCAGTTTTTCAGTATTCCTTGAACTGGGGATCCTAACTCCAGACACATAGTCAAACACAACACTGGCCTCATGTATGATGAGAACACACCGTCACCCTCATTTCTTGCTTTAGCTATGCTTCTTTTTTCCAGCTTCCTCTCATGAACCTCAGTTATCATTCCAGTCTGTAACACATTAACAACTTAATCATATACAACCCATTCTAAAAGTATTTTTATACATGTTTTGCTCTTGATTCTTCTCCACATCTCTATGGTTTCAATCTGCCACACAGTATAAAGCAAAAAAAATAATTCCCAAACCCCACACCACATGTATATTTCAATAAAAAGGATGTGTAATGTTTATTTAGCATTCAGCAACTCAAAAGCTTATCAATGTAGTAAGTTCACACAACAGAATATACCCTCGGAAATCCTACTGCATCTCATTTCCTTGAAGATGTCACCACTTACCTTCAACATCACAAGGCATTCTTGGCTACCTTCTTCTCTAGTCTGAAGATTCCTCTCTCTTAACATCTCAAACTACATGTACCAGTTCCAGCCACTTTACAACCAACACACCACCATGTGGTGACCTCACACAAAGAATGGGAAGAACCTTCTGATGAAAGGAGATATGGACTTTGCTGAATGTGCTTCTGAAATGAAGTTGTGTTTTGTTCCCCGCTCGACAGGTCAACAAGGAACAGTCATTGTTGGAGCCTTAACAGCTAAGGGGAGGTACAGCAGTCTAAGTTACAACACACTAACAAAATCTCTTCTTTGAGGGTCTCTCCTACTGCTGCCTCATGCCAGCACATCACAGAGCTGAGAAGGACACCTTCCATTAATCCACTGCTGTCTCTTCTAAGCAGAATAAACCCTAGTAGGGTATCCAGGTCCCAGGAAAGCAATTTACACTATTATCTGGATAGCACCAGATAATGGTATCCAAACACTTCCCATACATAGATATCTGTAATTTACCAACAACCTGCCTATCAGATAGCTACAGGCTTCTTGAGAGGTGGCTGACGCTCCAAGCCTGTCCGTGTTTACGAGGCATTTAGACAATGCCCTTCACAATATACTTTAAATTTTAGTCAGCCCTGAAGTGGTCAGGCAGTTGGACTAGATGATTGTTGTAGGTCCCTTCCAACTGAACTATTTTATTCTATTCTACAGTGAAGAACCTCTCCACTGACCTCTCCACTGGTCCTTTTTAAGAGCCAAGATGCCTAAATAAAGTCTTATGCTCTGGAAGATTCCTGCTAATTTCAGAGAAGACATGTCTCCCGTTCCCATCAATAATACTTCCATTCCCAGGAATTTTTCACCTTTTAGGGATGTATAGGTTCTGATACTACATTAATTTTTAAGGAAAGTCATACATAAAAATCCTCCTAAAGCGGCAGCAACTACAGATTTACCTCACAGCAGGTGCCATCAGCAAGGAGACTCCACATTGTACAATGACAAGAAACGAAGATTGTTATGATAATTGCAACAGTTTGCCGAAGAGGCGAACAAACCCATCTATTAATCTTTAGAAAGAGGTATCAAACTCTGCAAAGCTAACTGACATGCATCACTAAAAACAAAAACACACACATACACTCTCTATATATAATCAAATAATAAAGGCAATGACCTGCTCAGACTGAAAAAAACCCAAACTTATACACAGCTTCTCTGCAAGTCTCTCGTATTGCTGTATCGTCTCATAATTCAGAGTAAATTCATGTTTTTATCCTTAAGGAAAAGCACAAGTCACAATAACCCTTCAGCTTTAACTGGGGTGCCCTGATTAAGTCTAGCAGTGATTCAACGATTTGCCTCTTGCATAAACAACCCACCTAACAAGCTCTGAATAATAAAAATATTCCTCTCCGATACAGTGCTCTTTTTCCTGTGGGAAGGAGATACTTGTCTAGAACAGCCTTTTACATAGAGAACTGCAATATATTTAACAGGTGTATCTAAATTCAAAATAAAAGAAAATATCATTTATTTAGGTACCTAAAAATCTCTCCACTGGACATCACTATTGAATAGTGAAAAATATGTATTTTTTTTTAATACCTCAAAATTGCTTGACAATTAGCACGATTGCTCCGGCAACCTGCCATGCAATTATGCCATATGCAAACCAGACCTTTCCCCGAATAAGTTCAAATTGCAGTGCTCTTCCTCTGCCAGTTCTGACCTTTTTGGCCCATCATTGGCCTTATGCCCTTCTTGTATGACTGGCTTGCAGTCTTTGAGCACAGAAAGCAGAGGTTGCCATATATACACAATACAGACGTTTTATACACAGAACAGTTCATCATGGCAACCTCTTTCTGAAATGACATCAAAATGTGTTTGGCCAATACAAAAACTTAAAGAATTCCATCTTTAGTTAACAAAATCCTTCAGCAGAATAAACAATTTCCTGGCAATCCCTCAATTCAGTTACAATGCAACATTTATTACTGGACTAAGTTTACAAACAACTGTATTATGTGACTAATTCTACACATCGTTATCATCAAGAGAAGGTCCCATGTATGGATAAGAAATACTAACTGTACACACATGTGTTGTCAGACATGTTGCATCATGAACTCAACAAGCATGAAAAAACCTGCAAACTGTTTGATGACTGTAGAAGTTTTTCCTGATGATGCCTATTTCAGACACATTTTACTATGTAAAATTCCTGATCTATTTCAATCAACTAGAATAATCTGCTTTTAATTAACATGGGAATTGTTTTAGTCCTCCAGAAACCTGAATTGTTTGATGGGCCATATGTTCCTTTTGATAAAAAAAGTCTTAGAATTGAATATTCACAAGGCTGCAGAACTTTCCAAATTTCCATTGCACAGCACAGATCTTACTGAAAACATACATGATTCTTAGTGACACTTTTTTGTTACAAGTTGGCACTTTTAGCTATGATTTAAAAATTTCTTGTAATAGTCTCCACTCTTTCCACCTTGAATCTCAATACTAGTAAACAAAGAAATGAAAGAACAAGAACGCTCTGTTTTAGGATTCTTTAATGTAGTATCTATAAAAAAATACCTTCAGATGCATGTCTAACCAGTTTTCAAATACCTGCATATCACTTCATAAAATCCTGATTACAAGCATGAAATTCAACTACATCAGAATAATTAGAAAGCCAATCGATTAAGTATCTATATTATATATATTTACTTTCAAATCTGATCTTCAAAGTAGTTATGTATGTTCAAATTGCCAAATACTGTGCATATCCAAACTTCATACATCGCTTTAAATCTACAAGTAAAGACTTATCCCTTCTTCCCTCCTCCTCTAACAGAAACTTTCCCTTTCTCTCCCTATAACAGGAATGTTCCTATTTATTAGACTTCTACCTTCTGTTTTAGTCCTTCATTTAAGGATCGTATAGATAAAAGGCTGTTTGTGTTAGTTCTAACACATTTTTCTCATGTCAGTTATAACAGCCACACAAGCGCATACTTAAAAATTAAAATTTCTATCATGTAAATTAGTCCTCTCTATTAATTTCATGCTGGTCAAACTTTCAAGAATACCAATTCTCTTATTACATAACAGTCTTATAAACATCTTAAGTATAACAAATACATAAAATACAATAAAATTAAATACAATAAATTAAATACAATAAAAGACCACAGCCTAACAATTCATTCATATTGTAGCAATTCATTCATTCATATTGTAGCAATAAAAAAAAGGAAGATAGCTACTATACTTTCTGTCATTTCGTTAAAAATTAAAAAACACCTATATTGATCCAAAGGAAAAAAAATGGGCAGTTTTCAGCACCATCAAAACTTTTTTTTATATGAAAGCTTTCTTAGGACATGAAATGTAGTCTTCTTCACTCTACAACGTTGTATTTGGAAAAACTAGGAAAGCAAAAACAAGACAGCAAAGCTTGCCAAAATGCTTAATTCCCTCTTGGAGATATATATATGTTAGTATTTCATTACCACTTACTAATATAATATAAAAGATGACATATATTGTCAAGATCCTTTTTTTTTTGTAAGTATGGAAAGATGATTTTAAGGTACATACTAAATATAATTATGTATGATTTCTATATTAATAATATAGATATTCATGTCAGAATTCAATACAGTCCTTGACAAAAATACCACCTAAGCCTTATGCTGTTAATTAAATATTAATTGCAATACCATGGCAACAGAAACATTGTCTGTTCTCTTACTGAGAAGGACCTGCTAGAAGAAACATTTGTGTTTCAGAGATAACATCCAGTATTTCCTCCAAGGCTACATGAGTCATCTTTCTCAGATTTTTGACATAATGTTTTTAAAAATAAAATTTTCATGCTTGAGAATTAATATAACATGAAAAAGAAATAATCTAGGTAAGTACGGAACGAGAAATTCTTGCTAAAGCACTCCTGCCACAGGAAAAAAAAAAACCAAACCCAAAAACATTGTTTTGAATCAGTAGTCAAATACAGCCAAATACATCTTCACGCTCTGGGAAGATGTGTGCAATTTCACCCTCTGGAAACTAGCCAGTGCTGGTCTTTGGCACCACCACCTGCTTCTCAGAGGGCTGAGAAGGGAAGTGATACATGTTTCTTAAAATCAATTTAACATCTTTGATTCTTTCACCAGCATTTTACAGAAGGCATGATTAAGGAACACTTGCTACCAATTCAACTAAATAAATATACATTTCAAATACTGGCATTATCAAAATACTTTTTTTTTTTCCTACAGCTGGATGCTAGCAAATAGAACAGAAGTAATAAAGCATCTTTTACTAGCATTCTAAATTAGACAAAAGTGAGTTACAAAGGATAAGCCTACCTTGCTGATAGCAAAAATTTTTGGGACACTGTCTAATAATAAGACTTAAGAGGATACAGTAAAATGAAAAGACTAAAAAAACACATAGCTTGTTTTATAATTTTCTAAAATTGAGTACTTGCATTATTGAGTATTATATAAGTCTCTTACCATCTTCATTCAGGAACAATTTGTTGAATCTTAATCCGCTAGGCTCTTTACCAACATATCTGTGCACGTACTCTGTGCCAAGATCATTAACAGCAATAGCATATTTCAAAGGCTTTACACAGGACTGAAGACAAAATGGAACTTTGGTATCGCCAACAGAATGCCTGTGAAAAATACAGATGAAGAGGTTTGAAATTTCCTGTTTTCCAGCTGTGGCAAGTAGAGTGTTAAACGCTTCATTTATTCTTCAACCTACCAGGACTATTACCAAAATTTCCCCAGAAAACAAAAGCAGATTATTATTGAGTCTTCTTTTGAAGAACAGAACAAAAAGATTTAAAGGTTTTAACAATTGCCTCCATAAGCTAAGCATAACAAAATCACTTGCTGGTGATTACTGCAGATGTAACAAAATAAAAGCAAGTTCAGAAATGGATTTGTACCAGAGCAAAAAAAATCACCTCCGAGTTCTTTTACTGCACTTACCCTGCTCAACTGCAAACCACATACTCACCAGGGTGTGACCTGAATATAGCCACTATACATATATATGTCTATATGAACAAAGACGAGATCCAAATCAGTTTTGGAATTCAAGGGCAATAATTACATTCCCTCTGATAATGGCATAGGTATTTTATTACAATTATTTAATGTTATCCTTTGGAAGGTTTACTTTCAACATCTAAGTCAGACTGCATTGAAGAATGACTCATACAAGCAGCATATGTCCCATCTAGAGCAAAAGGCTCCATGCAACCACTTGTCTAATGGCAAATTCAGAAGTGTATTTGCTTCTTTTCTTTACAGAAAATGTGAGAAGGTTTCAGAGAAACTCACAAAACCATTTTGGCATTATAAAAATTCATAAAAAACATTACACAACATTAAACATTGTAAAAACAAGCATTATCAAAATTTTCATTAGTACATGTTATAATATCCAAAACAAAAAAAAATTCTAATACTCAAAAAGAACATTTTTACTTTTAAAGCTCTTTTATATGAATAAACTATAATTCAGACACTTAAGCAGGGAGCTGAAAAATACTTCAACTCACTTGTACAGCTCTTCCTCTAGAGTTTATAGAGCATACGGCTAGTAACAAACAAATATACAGATCATAACAGCCACATTAAAATGTTCCCCAATCCACAGTTACCATAAGCAAGTCTGATGCTCTCTCAAGAATGTCCCGTTCACTTGGGGCATACCAAACACCTTAAAATTATGGTACTCAAGAATATGCGGTATGACTGCATCAAACTGCAGCACAGCAGAGACATGCAAGCTGATTAATATCTCACATTGTCTAGCCCCAAAGGTGGACACAGAATAGCTCACCTTGCTTCTCAGCTAGATAGTGTGAGATACTCCTTTATTTTTGGGCTCGTAACTGTCTCTGCTACACCGAGTAAAAACAAAATCACGCTAGATATAACTAAGACCTATATCAACCATTACAGGAGAAAGTTTAACAAACCTGAAAAGCAAAATCATGTTAAGTTCTATCCAGTTTTTGCATCTTCAATTTCTTTTTAAAGAATATGGATCTAAATTTTTTCAGTGATGTATAGTGATCATATAATAATGCTACAGTAAGAATATTAAAATGTAGAAAAGGAACTAACTTTTAAGTACATCGTGACTTACAGAAAAAATAATGTAGCTCAAGGCACAGGTAATATTAGCAAAGCTCTTCAACTTCCACTGATTAATACTATGTAAGCATTGTTTCTATCTTGTCCTTTGGTAATCACTGAAATTACCCACAGCTTCATTACTGCATTTGGATCACAAACACAATATAATCTAGCTTCAAATACAGTATTTACAAATACTATTTAAACAATATTTTATAATAATCGCAAAATCATTCAGCTTAAACAGAGAAGTTGAAAAAAAATTAAGAAAGATGACCAAGTGGATTTCACTTCTTAAACAACTCCAATTAAGCTTTTCCTTTATTAAACCATGAGATATCATAAAGTGCTGTATATCATAGAATCACAGAATACCTCAAGTTGGAAGGGATCCATAAGGATCATCATGTCCAACTCCCTGCTCCTTGCAATATTTTAAATATTCCTGCATATTTTAAATAATTGAAATAGTAAAGGCTAGAAGTTAGAATATACCTCTGTCCATCCACTGTGCAAAGTGACACACCCCACAAATCAGGGCTGAACTTGGCCAGTTGTGGAATATAGTCAGCAACCTATCACAATGGGAAATAAAAACAGAGACATTACAACATCCAAGATATTTAACTGTATGTTAACATATTTTAATTAAAATAAATGCCAGTGGAAAGGATACACAAGTTACAACTGAATTATTCCACTAATAATCACCCAGTATATCTAAAACTTCATTACAAATTATTATATTCACTAGATCATTATCAAATAAAATATTTTTGCAATGAAACTACAAACTTCAGAACATTCTAAGAGGAATCTCTGTTCCATGTTACAACGTTGTTAGCGTTTTCAAATCATGTAAAATTTTAGCTTGTAACGAAGTTTGGGGGTTTTCAATTAATTTATTGAAAATAAGCACTAGAATAAACTTTAATTACTAGCATAGGTATGGTTTTGACAACTATTTGTCACACAACCCAGCCAGTTGTGTAGAGTAGCATAATTCTTTTATAGGCTAAGTTTAGTCTGACAAATTACATAGCAGTTTTATAGTTTATGTAAAATAAAGAACAATGCTGTTTTCTCTATACCTCAAAATTGTAAGAGATCGTTAGAGATAAGAAGCGTTATTTCTAACACAGCTTACAAGCTGCAGACATAATTCCACTTCCAAAATTATTTTATCAAGTTATCAGTTTAACATTTTGCTAAAAATGTTAAGAAGAATCTGCCTAATTAACAAATATTTTTGGTTAACATCAAGAAATCTATAGAAGTTTGAAGTTGAATTTACAAACAGGTTACCTTTCCTCCAGATTGTTTTTTAGCACTTTCATATAACTCATCAATATGTGAAGTAAACGACATAAAATCTGGAATGACAAACTTCCTCCTGAAAGCTTGAGTAAGCAACACAATATTACTTTGTACACACCTGCAAAAAGTTAAAAAAAAAATATTAGTGCTTTGACAAAGTACTGTCAAAAACCTACTTAAGCAGCAATTACATGCTATTTAAATACAGACCATCAGTCCCTTGAAGTTATATGCCTACAAGAACAGGTCTTTACTAGAAAGACTTATAAATATTTTTTTAAAATTATGGAATGGAAAACTGAAAGTCGTTTCATAAAATTGTTTCATTGTGTTTGCTTTTATGCCTTTTTATTTAAAGCTCGTATGTGAAGTTTCAAAGTAACGTTGTACTGCCAGCTACTATCAACTTGCCTTCAAGTAGCAGCTAAGCTTGCAAAAGGGATCTAAGCCACCCATTTCTTAGGATCAAGACATGTGACAGCCATCTAATCCAGCCCTTGTCCAAGGAAGTGCTAGTTTCAAAGTTAGATTGGATTTCTGAGGTTCAGGGTTGGCTTCTCTCTTTCCAACTGGTTTCACCATGAACTGAACAAGATGACTGCCAACAGACCAAACCAGCATTAGAGTCCACTCTAATAAGAATATAACCCTGTGGAAGTACTCGGTAACATCTTCTAAACTAAACAAAAGTTAACAGTGAGCAGTACTGCAAGTCTCTTGCTTCAAACTATCACCAGTTAAGGAATCTTTGCTGCCTTTTAACCCACAATACATTATCACCCACACCCTCCGAACATCAGCCCATCTGGTACATTTAGAAAACTGATAAGGTAAAAAGGAAAGGACTTATCTAGGAGAAACAGAAGAAGAGAAGGATCAAAATACAAGCCAAGACATGCTGCTTAAAGTGGTGTGCCTGTGGGTGGGGGCTGAGTAGGAGCAGGCGTGGGAATTGGGAGCCGTTATCACCACGTCAGTTGAAATATGACCTGATAAAGGGTATTAGGAGCCCTATCCCAGTGCAAGGAAGTGAAAGGGAGGTTTATCACCAAACGATTTCGTTAACACCATCATACTATGCAGAAACAAACTGTTAATTCAGACAAATGGGAAGTTAAGAACATCTAGGCCCATATTACAAATGAGCACATATCCTTCCAATGAAGATTTATTCAGCAAAGTAAAAAATTATTTTTTAGGGAAATACTTTCACTTGGAATAGATACTTCCAATAATCCTATTATTAAAAGTCATTATCAGTTCAAAATGAAATTGCACGAAGACCAGTGAACAGACAGAATTATCTTCCCTTTGAATCCCCTTCTCTTTTTTTAAAGCTTCAGTTTGAACTCCTTTGTACTAAGGAAACTTTATCCCACATTCAGCTGACAACCATTTCAAATGCTAGAAGGCACTACTCGCCATGAGTGAAAGAGTAGAGAAGCTTCCATTCTACAAACTGGCATCTTAAGAATTGCTCTGTCTGTAATAAGCTGCTTTGATAGCCTGTGTTAAAATAGCAATTGAGTTGGTTTTGTTGTAATTTGTCATGCTTATCCACTCCTTTTTTACATATCATGCAAAAAATCCTATTTGTTTTTGTTCCCAGCAGCATCCAATTATAGTTACCTACACCAGGTGTAACACCCCCTTTTCAAAAGTAATTAATAACAGTTAATGGCAGTTCCATGGGCTGAAGCAAAAATTCCACACATACACACTAGGCTTAACCTTCAGATGCACTTCTACATTGTCTGAATCACCTGGACAGCATTAAGAACTCTTGTAAGAAAAAAAAAGTTCATCTAAACCTATTAGAACAACTCAAGAAAACTGTGTGTGGAAACCGTGTGGAAAACAACAAGAAGGCAGTATGCAGTGAAATACAATCCCTCTGATACCACATTATGTTTCTGGAATAGGAAGGGCATTTATACACTTACCAATTCACACCAAGTCTAGGATTCAATAATTCAATCATTTTAAGCTCGAGATCTAAACTCACTGCAGAAATAGCTATGCTGGTTAAGGACATTACCTAATTCTGCAAGAAGTTATTGTTCCCAGACTTCTGCCAAGGTCAGTGTCTGAGTATTTACCCTGGTACTCCTTACCTCAGGCAAATCATATCAATTCAGACATTAAAATATGGGAGTTCAATTAATCTAGATGGGTATTTGGAACAATTACTGCATGGACAGAATGACAGGGGTCTCAGTAAGCTCCAGTTAATGGAGCAGTAATGTTTTCAGTCAACAGAGGCCACTAGCCTTGACAGCCTCTAGTATTCTGCAACTGGCATCTCCTCCCCACTGGAGTTTCTAACTGGATTATGTTCCAGGTCATTCTTCGGAGACAAATGGTCTGAGGCTCAGGAGAAGGGGAGCAGTAGGAAAAGACCACAGGGAGGAATTTAGGTAAATTAATATATTGATAAACAAAAATCTTTCTATAGTCCAATGTTACTAACATAGCCCTTATCTCACACACACTTTAGCAGTGTTCCAGATCAGTACGCTAAAAACCTCACACCTCAAATTCTTCCATTTCTCGAGACTTTACAGTCTCACCCTAAAAAATTCTGTCTTGCCAAATCCCAATGCAAGCACTTCTTCCCCCATTTGAAAACACATTTTCTCAAACTCTAAAACTTCAGTGAAAGTAACAGTTTCTGGGGGTTTTTGGACACTGAATCTTTGGTCTCTAGCATAAAGTTAGGATCACTTTGTTTCTACGTTGTTTCCCAACAACTTGTTACACTTATCTGTTCTTTTTCAAGTTCTGGCTCTGCTTACTGATTATTGCTTTCCTCCACAAAGTAGACATCTGCTAAACACAGTGTCTGAACTCCCACCGATTCTGAAGAACTGTTAGGCTGCCTATATAGCTAAATGGACACCTTTTTTCCTGCTTGAAAATCTACAGTATAAGCACTACAGAAAGGAATGTGAAACTCCATTTCCAACTAGCAAGACTAGCTCTGTAGAACTGTTCAATTTATTTAGACATTTTAGAAAAAAAAAGGTGATGTTATTTTGACAAATGAGGCATTAATACTGTAACATAGCGGAAGTCCTCTACATCTTCTGTCAAAAGCTTTCTAATTAATCAAATAGGATGAAAACATTTATTAATACCTGGGTTGAGCATATCTAAAATGAAAGTTTTCCTCAGTATTTGCTACATAGAAGACTGCGAGCAGCACAGCCACTCGGAAGCAAATAGATAACCCCATTTGAGATCCACCAACAGAATGTCAGGTTTGTGCTTAGAACATAACAGATTGCTGCTTCCTACCACAGAAGAGATTTGGCTAGCAAGACCACAGTTCTAGGTCAATAAAGCAGGACATATAGCACACCGTGACAAAGGCTAAGTCTACAATGCCAAGTAAGTTATTCCAAAAAAGAATCGCATTTAAACCTCGGAGTCAGTAACTATCATCTCATTCAAGTTTACACCATTTTCAAAATAACTCAATTCCAACTGCCTCCTCATGCCTTTCCTTCGCCCCCCACCGTTGACCAAAATATTGTAGTTATGAAATAAGGCTTTTTGCAAGTCTTCTATTTTTCTGTTAGCAATGAGCTGTGAGTTAAAGGAAAAGCTAAGAGGGGTAGGAGGATTTCTTACAAAGAATATTAGAAATTTTTCACAAATTAGCTATCATGTCATAGAAACAGATCTAAAAAGTAGGATATGGCAAAATGTGAACACTTCATGAAGAAGATTAGTACATACAACCTTCCATATTTGTTAAGTTGCCTAAGTTTCATCTAATAGTTAGCACTACTATAAAGTAGTAGGTATTTTATTAAGTAGTACCATAGCTAGGGTACAAAAAAAAAAAAGAAAAGAAAAGAAAATTCATGTAGCAAGCTAACTCACATGCTGTGCTGCTTTCAGTAAGCAAGCTCTTCTCAGCGAGGTATCATTCATGCTACAAAGACCACTTGTTATGTTATATAGATGCAACATGAGCAGCTAATTCAAGAAATTTGTCAAGCACTCTCTCTGAAATGTGCACCAGTGAAGCCTTCAAGGAGATGAAAGATTAAAAACCCAAGTTTTTCTGCCTGTAACATGGAGATTTTTTCCAAATTAAGTGGAGAACACTGTAAAGCCCGAAGTCTTTAAAATAAAGCAATTTTAGTCAAATTGGAGTCTAATGTTTAGAACCACTAAAAAGGTATTGAAACTTCTATTACAAAGACAGATGGTACAGATGCACAAGCTAAAATATTTTACAGGTAATTTCTATTGGACTCAATTGATTTAATCAAGCTTATGCTATCACTACTCCATATCACTTGTCCTTGATGCTTTATTTGATCTAGCAGCTTTGTATTCAAATTCAACAGAATTACACAACTGACTTTTATGTTTAGGGAACTGAAGCTTCAAGGTCCTAAGGTAAGTACAGCTGAGTAGAAACATCATTATACTTCACAGCTTAAACACCTGGAGAAGAACAAAAAAATACAGGAACCTTGTACAAGTCTCTACACAGCAAATGCAGCATGCCTAGGAGGAACAGATAACTGAAGTTTGGCGGGGGGGGGGGGGGGGNGGGGGGGGGGGGTGTGTGTGTGTGTTAATTTGTAAAAGAGGTTAACACCTGATGCTGCGAAGGAAATCCTGCTATGTGAAAAGAGATTCATCTCTCCGCCCCCTGTATAGTCTTTATGTTCAAAACTCTTCCTACACAAGAAGCAACCACGTAAGCTTTCCACAAATTATCATAGTAACAACCACTCCCTTAACACAGAGGATCAAATCCTAGAGATACGACGTAAAACATCGGCGTTACAATCTTCAGCCCTCTAATTAGCAATCACTTGTCCTTTTTTAAATATAGAGCCCTCGCCTAAAACATAATTCATAGTTTACTATTACAAACAAGCTGTCTAGAATAAATGCAACACATAACAGCAGAAGCGTTCCCTTTCCAATCCAATCATACACCCAGGAAGGTTTCTGACTCAGAGTTTTTACTGTGCTGACAAATAACCAGTGAAGGCCTAGTCTTGAACTTAAATACAAGAATAAAATTAGTCCATGTTGTACCTTTAAGAAGTATCCTATATTTGATTAAGGAGTTGACTGGTTTGTTATTTTGTCACACACATACACACTCACTTTTTTTCTCAATCTACTTCCAAAAATGTTTAGATATATTTAAAAATACATAGCTTATATATTTTATGTTTGTATTTATATAAACTATGTAAATATATAGGTATATGCTGTGTACTATATATTTTATATACTTATATGTATATATGCACAATTACATATCTAAACACACCCTCTTTTATACACCTACACATATATATTGTAAATTGTAACTAAGTGGAAATAGCACTAAACAGCACTAGCTCACAAATTAAAAGAATGCTACAGAACAACAAACATGTACCAATTTTCACAAAATATACTCTTCATGAAAGAATCAAGTTTTAGATATTATGTAATGTACCCTGTAAATGGAATAAAGATATAGACTTAAAAATACAAATTTCATTTCACGATTTAAGAGCCTCTAAAATTCCAATCTTTTGGCAGACAAAGACTGTAAGTAGGGTAGCAAAGGAGTGAGCTTGGAATGAACTGAAGACAACCTGAACAGTGGTTATATTGTTCAGCTAACTGACCACAGACTTTTCTCAAAAAAAAAAAAAGTATCACTAAAATATGGCACATAAATCTTTTCCAAAACAGACCAAAGCAGTGTCTACGGTCCTAACTGCTAGCAAGGCTACATATCTTGAAATTTAACTTCACTCTATTTTTCATGATCTTCAGATTAAAAACCGATGATGCAGCGAGAAAGAAGTTTTATGTGCTTATACTAAATACTCCATGCTGCATCAAGTAATTTATTTGGCATCTGACCAAGAGTTGCAGTATGGGGTCAGCTACATATGCAAACAACACCGATACATTAAGCTCTTGTGGAGATCACACAATCCGTCTGCTGTGTGAAACCAGAGAACAAACTCATATGAAAATAGCATCAGTAGGAGTGAGTGTTTGACTCCCTTTCTAATTACACATTGATTTGTATACCTTTTGTCTCTCCTAACACAGCAGTCAGTAACATACAGACAACATTCATTCAGAATTATAAAGTTGCATTATTGACAGAAAGTTTACTTTTTAAAAAGGTCTTTGTCCAGCATAACACCATCTGAAGTTGTTTGAAGGGTCAGTCTTAACATATCCATGCACTCTTTCAATCGGGGATCAGATGTACGTAATCCTGTAGATTTGAGTGCCTATTACAATAAAACAATAATTACTCAAATGAAAAAATACGCTATTACAATCAAATTCTCTACTGCTCGGTCTCATTTATCAAGATAAGAGACATCTGCCACTGTATTATCAACACAGAGACATTTTGACACCTCATTGGTCCTTTTGCCATTTCCTTCTGCCATTTTGGCTGCATCTGATATCAAAGGATTAATGTCATTTGAAATCCACAGTGGTCCAACTACATTTTACACAAGTGCAAATACTACCCAGCCCTGCCACAGACCCAGACACTTTCAGGCACACTCTTTTGCACAGCAAAGAAGTGAGTAACAATACTAGTACATTCATTCTCTTAGTGACAGAAACAGTGTTGGGACAGGGAGGAATACAGTTACATTCCTTGCTGCAGCTAGCCACGTATAGCAGAAATTCTTTGCTTTGTATTTGTGCATTTAGAATGTTAAAAAAAAAAACTTGTAGTAGTTAGCTTTCATACAGCACTCTGGAACAGTAAACTTACAGTTATGAATTTGTGAACTGGTATTTTTTCTTGTCCTTCTGCAATAGTATAGAAAAGTAGATCTTCTAAGCTAGGAAGGAGACCTTGCTTCACTTTACTGAAAAAAATAAAAAGAGAAAATACATGCATAGATTAGTTCAGTGCATATTTTTATTTATACACATTTTTGATTATTCACAAGGAAGCACATTTTCACTACCAGTATAATTGCTACCATTAATTTCAAAGAACGCTTTTATCAGTGAACACAAAGTTTAATACAGCTTGAAGTAGGAAAAAATGGTACTATTAAAATTAGCATACGTACACTTTACAACAGCAAACATTTTTAACTGCAACAGTCTTGTTTTGACTGACATACATTTATTGCTAAGATTATATTTAGAAATTTTTTTGAGCAGATTCATCATATTTCCCTCAATGTTACAGAGGAAAGACACATTACTCACATAGAGGATAAAGTATTTATAAGACTCAAAGACCTACATGCCTCATAATAAAGGTGTAAGAGAAGATTGACCTAATGCTTCCACAGGCAAGAGAAAGTAAAGAGATGATGAATGTGTGTTATTTTCTGCAAAACAGTCCTGGTTTTAGGAACTCCTAGAAGGATTCCTAAAGCCCTTGTCCTTCTAGAAACTTACAGAAGCCACAACAGTTGCAGGAAAAGCAAGCAAAGTCATCTGCAGCACAGAACAGTAACCTGAACCAGCTCAGGCACCAGAAGCAGTAACTCTCATCATGCATGCTTAGCAGACTAAGTTAACATGCAGTGTAGATACATCTTTAACGGTCACTATGTTTATCAGTGTAAATACACTGGCTCTCCAGGCATTCCATGTGTTAACTATTTTATTCAGAGATATGCTTCCTGTATGCCTGCATTTTTTTGTAACTTACATCTCCATTTTAAGTGAAATATGAAGGAAACCTACAAGATTAAGCATCAAGAGTCCTTCCAAGGAGAAAGCTGTAATATTGACAGCTTTCCCTCAAAGACTTTGGAAGTTCTCTAAAAGTTTAACATCAGAATTTCACCTTCCCTCGATTATTCCAAAGCAGCCTGCAGCAGGCAGGAGCACAAGTCTGTACTCAGTCCTTTATGCTTCCCCTGTAAGTATGGAATCGTAGCATACAGCTGGAATGTACCCTTCCAAACTGCTAGACGGAGTGATAGCAAAGGGCTTCAGATCAATTCTTTTAGTCCCCTGAAGTGCTTCGGTTTGTTTCTGGACAAAGTCAGTTTAGAGAAAGCCAATGTTCTGATGTTTGACAAGCAAAAATAAGTAAAAAGAAAACAAAACAGTTCTCTAATAAATGTAGACATAAACTAACATGCAGACTATACAGTCTTACCTTATTTTAGCCATCAATTTTGAAGCTCAATCTCATAATCTAATAATATTAGCAGTACTTTGTTACTATACTGTAATATATTGCCCAAGAGTAGAATGCTCAGTGGCAATTTATCTATTTTTATACATGTATTCATGTGTGTACAAAAAGCAGGTCTAAATTCTAGCCATGAAAGTTTTCACAAGATTAGTAATTCTTTGAATATCAGCACTCATGGTTATAACTACGGAAATAAAATACTACAACTAAGCACGGACCCTGGGTAGGTCAATGCAATCTTACAGACTGACACTTAATCCCCCCTCCTCTCGCAATACTAGCTTAGTCTAGCTCAACAACAGGTCAGATTTGTGATTATTTTTAATAAAAATCTGATTATATCCAAATACCCTTTTAAAGTTAAGACAACCTTTAGATTGTACTCGCCTCCTTCCCCTCCTCCTAACTAGCAGTGAAAACCAGTAGTAAAAATCTCACTTCTCATTTTCCAATTTATTTAAAACACTGTACTTACATACTAAGAACAGAAGACAGCTTTGTAAACCAACAGAACTTTCCTTGTCTTCCAGTCTGGATTTTTTTTTTTTTTTTAAATGATGCTGGCTGACTAATACACAGACAGTCAGGCAATTCAACCAAGACAAACACTTGCAACTACCTCAAGCAAATTACTGAACACCCTTTTCCCTAAAGAAAATTCCAGTCCTCCACACAGCACATTGCGCTTCCAGTCTTTTGAGAACAGTTATGTCCAGTCAAGCCAACAGAACCAAAACTACTAACATACCAACAAAAGCTTCATCCTGTATCTGTATCCTAACCCTACCGCTACAGACTTTGTTTTTTAAAGCTATGACAAGTTGCATAGTCTACAGCCCTGTATTTTCCCCATTTAACACAGAGCACGTAACTAAGCTCCCCAAAGCATCGAGATTTCACATTTTAAGGAATGTCTCTGCTACAAAGCTTGTTACTTGAATGCTGGAGGTCTGACGAGGAAACTTCCTTATTTTACTTCAACAAAATAAGCCAGCAAATACATTGAGAAATTTTAACTGATAACCTATTTAATTACAAGATTCTGAGCTATTACTCAGAATTTTACAGCTGTTCCAAATCTGGAATTTTTGTATGGAAGGATGCAGAAAAAAAAACTTCAGACATTTGACCGGGATATTTATCTGCCTTTTCGTAAGATTTTAATCTATTAAAGAGATGTGCACCTTTCGCAGCATAAATTCTCTCTTGACATAGCTTCCACATCTTTCACATCTGCTGCTGTTCAATATTGGGTCAGTCAGACTAATTTAACAATGGATCTGCACTGACTGCCAAAGCAAAGAGGATGGCATTCAGTATATTTACAGAAAATTGCTCTTTGTCAAATAGTCCATCTTTTGATAAAGTTTATCAGCTAAATAGAGGTGGAAAGGCTTGCTCTGCAGTTTATCAGGTCAGTGATGTCAGTAACTAATGTTTGCTTAACCTAAAAGCTATGTTTTGGCACCGTGAGCACACTTAGCAAGATAGTGCTGTTCAGCACACAGTGTAAAGAGCTGTTTTTCAAGTCAGGCAACTTGCGATTTCCACAGCTGAATTAAAGTGGAAATTCCAGTTTATTCCATTTCACAAATAATGACTTTTGACACCTATTTCCCTTCTTTAAAAAAAAAAAAGAATAAATATCAAGCATCAGACTGTTACACTACTAGACTTCTTCAGTGGTACTCTAACCTGTGGACTAGAAAACTGGCAGTCCCCACTGCTCTTTAAATATAAACAGATTGCAGGAATTCCAAGTACAAGGACTTTGGGGGCCATACTATTCCTTCCTTCAACTCTTCCTTTTGCATCAGTACAATGCTTATACCAGATTCCACAGAGGATTTTGTATTAACAAAATCTGAATTATAATTTCTACAATATAAAAGAGATTAAATCTCAAATACAGTGAAACAGTACGACTTTGTACTTCAAGATGTAACTGGCAAAATGCAGACCAAGATTTATAGAACAAGAAAAGATATAAAGATAGATAAGGCTAATAACAGTTAAAGGCTCTTTATTAACCGTAAGACACCAGTCATAAAAATCTGAGGTCACAACAACTGTCACAATAAACGGTCCCTCAGGGGTCTGTATCGGGACCAGTACTGTTCAATATCTTCATCAATGACATAGTGAGATCGAGTGCACCCTCAGCAAGTTTGCAGAGGACACTAAGGCATGTCAACAGCACCACTCAGCTGAGGGACAGGGTGCCATCCAGAGGGATCTGGACAGGCTGGAGAAGTGGGCCTGTGTGAACTTCATGAGGT
>RSEF01000007.1:185696-196473 GCA_003993805.1 Himantopus leucocephalus | reverse complement strand
TAAAAAAAAAAAAAAGGAGCAATCAAGGTCGTAAATTAGCCTGGATTAAGCATGTATTTTTGCTAATAGCTAGTTTAGTGTTTAAATGTGTGTATGTTCATCCTAACTTCCAAGAAGACAAACATTCAGAATTCTTGTAAGGTATTTTTGGTGCATTTGAAACATTTGTGAAAGCATGAGATATGTGTTTCTTTAGAGTTAACTGCCGTCACAGAACACCTTCACATCATCTTTAAGTGCTCCATAATGCTCCATCTTCTCAGACAGGGATTGAAAAGCCCTCACTGAAGTGAGGAGTCGATGGAAAAAAAACACACAAGAACAGAATCTCTACTTTTTAAATAGTATTTTTAGCCCTCAGCATAGTTTCCATAGCAGTATTAGACCCAATTATGTGGGCTTCTGCCTTGACTGACTGACTGGGTTGTGCTGTTGGAATTCGGAACGTTTCTAACATTACGTGATCTCTGGGGGCAAAGTCACTCATTCCCACGCACATGCCGTGGCTTGTCACGCCCTCAGTTGTTCCGAGACATCTATTGAATTGGGTCACACTGTAAACTACGTAAGCAAAACAGCCCAGGTTAAAAATTGATGAGTGATAATTCTCCTTTCTGAGAAAGAGGAGTTTCACAGAGTAAATCTGCGAAACATTTCTTGAGGAGCTTTGAATTAGACCTGCCATAGGATGGCTCAAAGGAAGAGCAGTAGCGAAGAAGTTTTGATAGTTTTATTTCTCTCTGTATTCTTGGCCTTGTACCACAGGAAAGGGATGTTGTCGGACAACAGATTTCACAGCTTTCCTGTCACCGGCAATTTTTAAACGTTGACCAAGTGCTTGGATATTTTGAATATTTAGATAAAGTTTCTCCTGGTTGCTTGATCAACAAACAGGGCTTCAGGCAATTAAGATATCCTTATAATAAAGCATGAAGCTAAACCAGTTGCCTGTCTGGATAATATGGTTATATTGATTTTAGGAGGAAATATAAGCAGTTCTGGAATTACTAGAACATCCCTTATTCTGTCACATACCTGCACACAAAATAACCTTGTAATACCCTACAGTAATCACCCAAAACATCACGGGCCTAATTTGAGAACAAATCTCGTACAGCCTACCAGTAGTCCATTTGATATGATTTTTTTTTTTTTGTCTTCAGGCTCTTTGCTATATATGCTGCGTTAGACTAAACTCTCATTAGACACTTGAGGATTGGTTCTGCTAAAACAAAGTCTGAGCAACAAGACCAGAACCAAGCTGTGTTAGGGAGGATATTGGGGGCTAAAAGGACTTTAAGATAAAAAATGAAAAATTAACTACGTTGAGTATTGGGGGCCAGAAGGCATGCAGCACAGACACATGTAGTTATTCACATATCTACAGTCAAGAAAACATCACCCAGCCACCTTTCTGTTTCCTCCTCAGTTTTGACTTACTGCATTATATCTACAGCAGAATTACAAACCCTGAAGATAGGGCACGTGTCTTCCTATTTGGCATGTTTAATCAAGAAGTTACATTTGTTTTATTTCTTGGACTTTCATTATGTGTATTCTGATGCAGTTCTTTTATTCAGTTCCTCTCACTTTGTACATTTCTGCAAGTTTTTCCTCTGGTTATCTGTCTTCTAAGTTGTATCTCTTTGTCTTTTGATTGATGTGCTTTAATAGAGAAAGCATGATCTAAAAAAACAGTTTAAATAGTGACTCATTGTGTTCTTCTTTACCTATTAGTTACATTGTTTGATATGTCAACATATTTTATTAATATTAAAGGTGAAATTCAGGGCTGATAAAGGACAAGCAGTAGAATGTATTCCCTCTTAACACAGCAGTATGATTGAAGATAAAGGTAATAACTGCTCAGTGTGGCTTACTTAATCTACCTTGGTGTAAAGCCAAATAAATTCTACCCTTCGAAATAAAAAGTAATTCTTAAACTACCAGTAGTTGTTAATGATTACTAGAACTGGAAAGAATCAATCAAAATCCACATGCTAGTGAGTAATAATCTTGTACAAACTTCCTGAATATAGAGATTATACACTTTATTTTAACAGCTAACAGGGAAAAGGTTAATTTACATCTCAATCCTGATTTGTATAACGAGAACCATTAACTTCATAAGTTAATGAACTGATACATCTGCCAACTCAGTCCAATGACCCTGTCCTTACGGAAAAGCTGAGGGATGTGTGTGGTGGAACGCTGCTGATCGTTTCCCAAGGAATTAGCCCAGTTCTGGATGCCCAGTGCAGCCCAGCCACATGGCACTCCGCTCTGCTCAGGATTACCATCAGCTTAAGTGATTGTTTGGAAAAACCAGGAGGAACGGTACTCTTCCCACGTAGTAGTTCTAAAAAAAGATTGCTAGTGGTTTTTTTGTTTGCATTCCCGAATAGATTGCACGCAATTGGCTCCAACGCCGTCTTTGAAACTTTACAGGGAAGAGAAAACGTATGAGCACCTTTAATAGTGCTACAGCTGCGCTTTCTTGCCTGCGTATTTCTGTCTCCTGTAAACTTCTGATGTCCAGGCAACATTTGTTGGCAAGTTGGGACTTACATCTTAAAAATCAGAAGAGCATTGCACACATGAGGTGAAGAGTGGAAGCAGTGTAGTCACCAGATGGCTGTCACCCAGACGGACAGGCGTTAAGCCCGTTGAGTACTGCTGAAACTCTACATTGGGAATTTTGTACTCCAAAAAGAGCAGCAGCAGAGCAGACTGGCTTCAGCTTGCCCGTAGCAGGACAAAGCTAGTTTCTCTGTACCTCCGTTACCTACTGGTCTTCTGAGTTCAAGGGCATGGGTAATAGGCAGCTGTGCCCTGGAAGTTACAGGTGCAACCTTTGAATGCATATTTCAGAGTTCACGTATAAAGTCAGCCTGCTTATTCCAGCCGGAACTCGAACTGCTTAACCTTCAACTCTCAGAGGCTTTCAGATCAGAGCTGCAAATGGATGCAGAAGATTATTTCCAAACAGTCTGGCAGCCTGTTACACATTATCTCGAGGCAGAGGGATGGCAGGGTGCACCATCTCAAGCGGAAGGGGATGTTCTAGGAAACAGTCGGTCCACTGGGTCGCGGCTTACGTGTGTGCAAAGGTTCAGGCAAGTCTGTTAAAAGGCCACGCGATGCCCAGAAAGAGAGGTCATTTGTATAAATGCCTTCCTCAAAGGTGTCAAGAAGCTGTAGGAGATGCCAGGCTCCCACTGAAGGCAGTAGGAGAGCTATGGGCTTGAAAACTTAGAACTGGGCTGCACGAGAATAAAATTACTCTTAACTACTTCACTTTTCCTGCCAAAGAGTTACATGCTTTTTTTACCATGTAATAATAGAGTGAAGAGAGGAGAAAAGTGATGAGGAATGATGTTACTTGTAACCATGAGGTATGTAGTATTTTTAACAAAGCTAAATTACTTTTGGTTTTATGCTAAAAATCTATGATCTATGTTCCATAAGTGATCCTATACAGATGAACTATGTCATATTTACTAAAAAAAAAAAATAAATAATCCAGAACTCTAAGTGCAAGCTTATACAGAAGAGTGGCCATTTGAAGAGGTATTTTTTACCAAGCAAAAAATCTGTTTACTCTCACTGTTGTGAACCTTTTCAGTTTTTACTTATGTAAGTGCAGCAGACTAAATGTACCTTTGCATGGGAAAGGTTTCTTTCCGTAGCATTTTGTGCATCCCCAGTAGAATTGGCTATAACACATGTACATTTTAGTGGCACCGGCAATCTGTTCAGCTTTTGTGCGACATGAGGCAGCGCACGGGAGCGCTGCTCCTGGCACAGACGCAGCCGTCAGTGTTCTGCGTGCTGCCCCAAATATCAGGGAAGATGGGCTTTCGGAGCTGGGGCTGAGCAAGTAGGAGCAGAAATTGTTCAGCAAATAGCCAAACACAGAGGCAAGTTTATCATTTTTGTAATTGTCTTTCAGAGATAAACCTTGCTTAAAGAAACTGTTCCGAGAACGAAAGAAAAAGAAAAAACAAAAACAAAAAAAGAAAGCCTTTTCTTGCCATAAGGAAGTTCATCTTTCATGAAACCGAGAGGAGCAGATGTTACTGTGTTCCCAGGCAAGTAAAATGTGGAAGGAAATGAACACCATTATCCAGGAAATGGAAGTGATTGGAAGCAGCTGTAAGCTGGAGCCTGCTGCCTCTCCCTGGCAAGTTCTGCAGCTCTTGCTCGTCCGTGCAAAGCGGGGCTTCGGTGTCCCTTTAATTCATTTTACACTTTCAGGGACATCCCCCACGAAGGCTGGCTGCTAGCATACTCGAAGATTAGTTTAGGGAAAGCGCAGATGCTGTCCTAATCCCGTGTGGAAGCCATGATCGAGTGCAAACCCCGTGTTACACAACAGGGTCCCTCCTCTGACTCAGTGGAAAGGATTTCCTGGATGCCCACGGCGGTGCTCGGTCGGACACAAGGGAGGATACGCCAGCGAGCGGGAGCACGGCTCAGTCAGTCACACCACAGACATGACCTATCGCAGCGCTTGAAATAAGAGTTACTGGCACATTTCCATGCTTCTGGGCAGCCTTCCTGCGTACAGGACCGACACACTCCTTGCAAACCCATGCAGCTATTTGGCTCTAAACCCCAAGGATTAAAACAGACCCACGCGGGGCTTCCCCTCTGCTTTCTCAGGTGCGTGCAGCCAGAGGCCATATACCTGCGCCTGGCTCCTCCTCGCCACAAACACATCCTTCCCAGCTGCTGCCAGAAAAGAGCGCTGCCATCGCTCTCACCTCACAGCCATCTTTTGCAGCCTGGCCGACGGCCGTCAGCACTTCCAAGGAGCTGAAGATAAATGAAGCGGGGGCTTTCAGCAATCCGATAGCGCCGCAACTGCACAAAGCAAGCTTTCCCTGCCCCAATAAAGGTGCGTGATAGAAGAGGCTACAATACTATAGCCGTACCAACACAAATGCAATAGCTTGTGTCTGGAAAGCGCTTGCAATAATACGGATGGTGTTACTAACCACCTGCATTTTTGGATGTGCTAAATCATCCCAAGAGCTCTCATACAGGGCAAGTGGAAGAGATCCTTTTTTGTTCATCTGGAGGTGAACATTTTCCCCCCACGTGTCTATTTCAATACTCAAGCCCTGCTGAGAGGACTACCGGTGGTCAAGTGCTTCATCAGCTGCTTCTGGACATGCAGGTGACATCAGCCGTGGCATTGAAAAGACTGCACGACAATAACAAAGAAAGCACGAGTTGTCTTGAGCAAGCTCGTCCGTGCTCTCCAACTGGCTCTGAGCCCCAGCTCAGAAGGTCACATAGCTGACATATCATCCTGTGAGTCATCCCTTGATACTGCGTGTGTCCGGCATAACTCATGTGCTTTGGCAGCATCAAGGGAGGTCCCTTCTCCTTTCTTGCTGCACAGAGTCAATGTTGCCCTATAGAACATACAAGATGGTAAAGCCACATGTATGGCAACTTGACCTTCTTGCTAGTCCTCATCACCTCGTAGAGTGGCAGCACCAGACAAGATTTATACATGTTACAAACGTTACTTGCGAAGTTATTGAGATGGAAAAGTACATGTCAACACAGCCAAAATACATCTACCCACACCAAAAATAAAGGTTTACAGCCCAGGTCAACTAACTGACCTCCACTCTCTGAGGTCCCTGCTTAAATACCAGAATGCGTAAAGATCTTAACTAGGCTTAAACAACTGACATATTCACAAAACGCTAAGATAGATACATGGTCTACACCGCACTGTGGAGTCAGGCCGATCAGGTAATACAAATTTCATTCCCGATCTGCACCATTACACCCTCTGAATCTACTCCCTAACCAGACAGTCAAAGCACTGGAGCCATGACTGGCACACTGACAGGACTAGGATATTGCCGAGCGTCACTCCATCAGATGGGTGCTCAGTCAAAGCCACCATTCTCCCGCAAACCCATCGTTTCTGCTCAGGCTGGCAGGTAGAGGAGCTAAAGCCACAGCCTGCGGCAGCTGGCTAGAGTCAGCTGGGAAAGCAGGCGCTGAAGACACACCTAGAAGTGATGGGGTACATTAATGAGAGAGGCAGGCAGAAAGCTCGGACGCAGTAGTTCTTCTGGCAGGAGATGGAGCAAAGGGGTTTGTGAGCAAGGGAAGATGAAAAACAAAAAAAAAAAGAAACCATATGAGTACATGTAAAAATTATAGTCCTTAGACTAAAGTCAGGCCTGAGCCCCCTGAATTTTGGCTAAACTTAAACATGAAAAAGTCAGCATACACCAGAGGGAAGACATGCTGTTTCAGGAACAAGGACATGGAATGGACAGATGAAAGAAGCAGAAGCGAGGTGAGACAGGAGTCCCCCCGGCTTGCCCGGTGTGACTCCATCCCTTCCAGACAGGCACTGCCAGTTAACCTGGAGGAGCAAATGCCACGTCTGAAAGGAAAAGCGCTTTGCCGGCCTGTGCAACAGCACCCAGCATGTAATTTGTTAACATAATTACAGCAAAGGGATTATGTTAATAGTCAGGTAGCTATAATGAGAATACAGTGACACAGATCATACACAGTACATCTTTCCAGAATGGAAAAAATAAATAAATAAAAAAGAAAGAATGACCATGGTGTTTGAGCATTATGTTGACCATACAGACAGATGTTTAAGATGGGTGCTCAAAAACAATTTTTTTTTTCCCCACAAAGAGCAGTGCAAACAATAGTCTTACATTTTTGTGTGTGTCAGGGTAAGGTGTTGATTTTCCACAGCATTAGGTTCTAATGACCACCAGCTCAAGAACAGATGGGATTTTTTCCTTCTGCAGTGAAAGAAAATACATCATACATTTCAACTTTTAGCTAAAAACCATCATTCCGTAACGCTGGATAAAGTGCTGCAAAATGCCAAGGCTGTGTCATACCATTGCAGAGGTTACGCATGCCTACGAAGGCTGTGCTAAGCCAAGAGAGGCGCTCAGCCACGAGGCTACTGGATGTAGCGCTCAGTACGTACCGCACCAGCTCTGGTTGTTTTTGAGGCGTGTTGCAGGAGCAGTGCTAACAGCAGGACCTCAGCAGCTGCTGTTGACCATCCTCGCCATCAGGTTCATGCTGCAGCTGGCGCAGTGGCTGCCTGGGGCCCACTGCAAGAAGCAGCAGTGCTACCTGTTGAGCGCTTTCCAGGCGTTTGGAGACCCCCATGCCGAGGAGCTCATAGCCTGAGGCGTTTCGCGTCTCTGGTGGAGGCCAGAGGCACACGTGGCTGTTGTTTTTCACCAGCAACACAGGTAGCAGATCCCAGCCCACACAGCCGTGACACTTGGGAGCACAGGACAAGCGGCCACCAACATCACCCCAGCAGACACTGCTGTTTGAAAGAGCAGGACTTGAGTGGAAAATCAGCCCAGATGAGCCTGTGAGTCAAAGGCAAGTCATACTGTGTGCCTGAAACAAGACACCTGTATGACTATGTCCACTCCAAAAAGCTACATTATGCATTTAGGGATAGATGCCAGGTGAAGAAGAGTGGTTAGGAAAAGCACACACAAAAAATACCAGACCACAGGCTAGAAAAAAGATGCTCAAGAATACTCTTCTCGACGCTGTAGTACTTCGAATCATAGAATGGTTTGGGTTGGAAGGGACCTTAAAGATCATCTAGTTCCAACAACCCTGCCATGGGCAGGGACACCTCCCTCTAGACCAGGTTGCTCAAAGCCCCATCCCACCTGGCCTTAAACACTTCCACGGTTGGGGCCTCCACAACTTCCCTGGGCAACCTGTTCCAGTGTCTCACCACCCACACAGTAAAGAATTTCTTCCTAATATCTATTCTAAATCTACCCTCTTCCAGTTTAAAACCGTTACCCCTCGTCCTATCTCTACATGCCCTTGTAAAATGTCCATCTCCAGTTTTCTTATCGGTGCCCTTCAGGTACTGGAAGGCTGCCGTAAGGTCTCCCCAGAGCCTTCTCTTCTCCAGGCTGAACAACCCCAACTCTCTCAGCCTGCCTTCGTAGGAGAGGTGCTCCAGCCCTCTGATCATTTTCATGGCCCTCCTCTGGACCTGCTCCAACAGGGCCATGTCCTTCTTATGTTGGGGGCTCCAGAGCTGGACACAATGCTCCAGGTAGGGTCTCACGAGAGCGGAGTAGAGGGGTAGAATGACCTCCCTCAACCTGCTGGCCACGCTTCTTTTGATGCAGCCCACGATGCGGTTGGCTTTCTGGGCTGTGAGCACACATTGCTGGCTGGTGTTGAGCTTCTCATCAACCAACACCCCCAAGTCCTTCTCGGCAGGGCTGCTGTCAATCCATTCTCCGCCCAGCCTGTATTTGTGCTTGGGGTTGCCTCAGAGCAACAACTTTCAAGAAGCAAAGCTGAGGGTTTTAAGCACGGCTCATACAAAAAAGCTTATACCCCGTTTTCCAAATTATGTGCTAAAGTTACTCATTAGCAGTTCACGTTCAGACACAGGGGCATTCGGGACAGGAATGTATGTTTGTTTTTATTTTCTCAGAAGCATGTAGCTTACATCTGAGGATGATCAATTATTAACTCCAGCCTGAGATGGAAGTGTACAGGTTTAACTTTCCTGAGGGGCATGTACCTCATTGTGTTTCTAGATCTGACAGGTTCTGGTGTGATTTGCTGCCACACGGGAGGTTAAATACTGGCCCACAGTGAAGCACTCCCAGTGGGAGAAAGGACACCACACTAAGTACTAATGGGGATAAGAAAGGGATTGATTTAATTTAAATTCAAATTTTTACAGTGTTAAGAGAAACAATGTTGTGAAAAAGCATTTATTATTCCTAATTATTCCTACGGCTTAGGTTTTGCTAAAATCTGTTAGGAGTTGGTGGCAAGGTGCAATCTTCCTGCACCCATGCTCAGTGGGTGATGATTCAGACCTCTACAGAGCCACTTACATATGTACGTATTTAATGTGGGGAAACGTCCTTGCACTTCTGAGGACTGTTCTTGAAGTCTAACTTTAAGCTCACTCATCAGACTTAGTTGCACTCTTGGATATCAGACGTTTCTGCACAAATAAAGTCTTTCCACGCACAGCAGCATGTACATACATTTACCATTTTATACTGTCAATCCTTTAGTGATGAGGGCTGTAGATTTCATTTAATAACACCAGCTTTCTATCATCATCCCCTAAAAATTATCCCAGCTTTATGGCTATGTGACAGAGTAACCTCACCCATACCTCGTAACAGCAGCGGCAGCAGGTGGTACACGAGCGCTCTCACAAGCAGGTTTCACATGTTACATGACCACTTGCCCTCAAGGTATATTCTGGAGCTGAACCTGCTCCCCCAAAAGTCATAACCAGGTTCAGAGCATCTCTGACAATCTGCACTAAACACCTTCCTCAGAGGTGCCTCTCCCTTTCAGGGAGGATCCGTTTAACTCCGGAGGGGCCGATCAAGCTGAATTCCCAAAGCATTGGGAAGTCTCTGCCCTGCGCGGCGGTCCTCAAAGTTAGGCTCAACACCAGGTAAGATCAGGTGAAGCTCTTCAGTTGGATGACAGTCCACACATGGCAAGCTGGTGGTGGTTTCTCAGTTTCGGCCCCTCTTTTCTAAAACGAGCAAGGGAACTTCCCCACATCTGCTCATTTGCAAATTCAGTTTCTGTCCGACAGCACGTTTCACTAGCCTGCGATTGCAGCACTGGAGGAAGCATGACCAGAGCCGGGGGCTGGGGTAGTGCCAGGGTGCTCTGCTTTGAGAGACTGCCTTAAGTACAAAGACGACCTTATACTCTCCTGCCAAGGCCGCGTTTCATCCCGCCCCATCCCAGTGAGCCCTCCACAACCGCTGCCTTGCGGCTGAGACCCCAAAACCCAGGGCAGTCACGTGGCTGCATGGCAGACATTAGCAGATCTATTTGAATTGATTATACTGCAAACAAAACTGGTGCTGTCGATGTCTATTTACATTAAGGTTTCAGGAACATTTCATAACCACTTACCCTTTTAATTAAAAAATGTATTACTTTTGTTGCTGAGCCAGCAGTCTTTGCTGTCTCTCTAGCACCACGTTAACTCAGGAATTAACCACGTTAACCTGTGTCAGCCTTATTTCCCCCCTCTCGAAATCTGTGGGCTGCTCGGGCACGTCCGCAGATGGATGAGGCTTTTCGTGACAGCAGCATAAGTGATCTGCCTTAGGAGTCAGAAAGGACAGCTCGGACTGGGGGACGGGGTGGCAACCAGGAGCTGAAGCCAGGAACATTTCCTAAACCGGAGGAAGGAGCTCTCTCCAGTCAGCTGAAAGTGCCTGGTAGTCCAGAAGGTGTTTATAGCTTCCAGCTGAGGAAAAGTCAGCTGAAGCTCCAGTCTGCCATAGAGATTCTCTGCGCTAGCTGTTACAAAGGAGGCTCCTGTTCAGGCAAACTTATAGATGTTTCTTCAGCAGGAAGCCGGTGGCCTCCTTCACGCTGAAATCTTGCAAAGTTATTTGAGGGAGTGTTGTTTTTCTGGCCATCCCTGCAACCTCCTTTCTGACACATCAGCACATCGCTTTATGGATTTCTGTGCCGAGGAGAGGCTGGCCGGAGAACTGCGCTTTCTGGCAGTTCCCTTATAAGGCAAAGCTCCAGGCTCAGCTGGGTTTAGCTATTCCCTTAGTTTTTAGTCTTCATTGCAAAATTAGACCTGCGCTCTGGTGTCCATTGTACCAGTATCAAATTGGAAAGATGAAAACAAAATTCCTCTTTTTTCCTTTGCTAAATGCCGTCTGACTTCACCATTTAAAAAAAAAAAACCACCCATCCCCCT
>RSEF01000007.1:169211-185690 GCA_003993805.1 Himantopus leucocephalus | reverse complement strand
CCCCCCTGAAAAAAAAAAAAAACAGCGCAGAGAAATTGTAATGCTTGTACAATTGGCTTTGCCCACCAACAATAGCCTGTAAACTCTTCAGTACTTGTCTCTTTATCACATGTTCGTATTGTGCTTAACTCTACAGAGCTCTGCCCCTCGTCCCTGATCCCTGGGCACGACAGCCATCCAAGCAGTAAAGAAAATAGGGAAAGCCTCATCAAACAATGCCCTGCGATGACTTGAGTTACGAGGAGACAGGGCTGGGCCCTTACTCATCCCTCCCAGGAGCCTTCTCACAAAGGGTACCAGAGAACGGGTAATAGCACACGCACCTGCCCAACTAACTCCTTTTTGAGCCTTTAGCCAAAAACAACTATTGTCTCAAATCCAGGGACTGCAAAGCAATTTGAAGATGACAAGCACTTCAGTTACTGCAGCAGCAATACCAAGAAGCAAAAGGAAGGGACAGAAAAATATTCAGACAGTGGATTTATTTATGCTACATATTTATGTAGCATATTTATGCTACACTCAAGTTGGAAGCCAGGTTTAAGCCTGACTGTGTTCGTGCCTGAACTGATAAGGCTCAGCCCAGATTTCTTGATTCCTAAATTTTCAATGGACCTACAGAGATGTAAGTTTGTACTTAGCCCTGCACATGATTGTGATGCACGGGGTAAAGTTATTCTGTGTCAACCATCCTAACCCATAAAGCCTTAACAATTAACACCTCACTGCTGTGTGAAGTGGATTAAACATTTGCCTAAAAAAAATGTGCTTTTCTTAAAGAAAAGCTGTTGCCCAGATCCAGTTTCGGGCACAGATTCAATGAACTATTGAAGCAAGGTAACAGAGAAGATGATAATCTGCAGCAGACAGGGCAGCTGAGGATAGCAAGCCAGTGGCCAAGAGTAGCTTTAGCCTTCAGCCTTCTCTGCCTAAGCAACAGCAATTACTTTGGGATAGCAAACTGACAGAATTTATCGTTTATTTGTAAGTGATTAGCAATACCCCAATGGATTTTTCTATAGGCCTGCAACTGGTCTGCTTAAAGGCTGACGACTCGAGCTACAAACGCACGTCACCCTGCTCTGCAAGGCAATTGAAGGGAGTCGTTGTGCTCTCCTTCGCTTGGAGATGACTCACTTCCAAAGTTGAAATGCCATTAGTTATGTGGTGGTTTCTCAAACCTCAAGAGCATTCAGTTGGAATAATGTCATGGGGGGAAAAAAAAAGAAGTCATGTTAGCTGAAGGGACAAGCTGAAATTGGTTGCCTTGCAGCTGCTGCTCGCTTTATTTGTTCCCTGTCTGGTGGAACACCATCTCACTAAGTGCCGTTTCCTTTTTGAAGGGACACTGCTGAGACCTTTGCAAAAACAGTGCGCAACAGACTCTCCCTCCAGAGCCCTGTGGTCTTTTTTCCTCCCCAGCAAAATATCTGCACAGCGAGGAGGCCGCACCGTCCATGCGCGGTGGGAAGAGGAGGGCTGTCTCCGTGCGCTCTGGCAGCAGCGGGATGTGAGCCCTGCTGAATGAGTGCCTGGACGTGTGCAGAGTCAATGGGGGATTTACCGCTCCACCCAAAATTAATCTCATAATAATCAAAGGTATTTGTGCATCAGCACGCACTTCATTGTAGATAACAACCAGGGCTACTGTGTTACAAGAGGCTTGTCTGTCAGGAAGGGCCTGTCGTTATCTCCGTTGCTTTCATGGGTTATCTTGCAAATACTATTGCAGAAATCAGAACGAAGGCCGGGATGTCATGAAGGCTACTGGAGGACAACAGAAATATTTTTGACTGGTAGGTTTGTAGCGCAAGGAGAAGAGTTGTGGTGCGCTTATTTTTTTGTTTACTTCCTTGAGTAGTACCACCACGCATACCACAGTGACGGCTTAATCCAAAATAACATTTTTTTGGAGCGTGTGAGAGAAGGAGGAGGAGAACTGAGAGGGAGCCACGCTGTAAAAACAATGCAAACTGGATATGCAGAAACGTGAGATGTTTTTGTTTCTCCTACAAAGTCATGAAGCGAAACAAAATAAAACCTGTTGCAACTAAATTCAACTTGCTCTGAGCCAATCTCCTTATTTCCTCCTGCGCCTGCCATATCCAAGCTACTTCTCCATTTAGCAGCATGAGGCACGGCCCTTCCCTACTGTAACAGCAAAATCAGCCCAGGCTTTTCACCGCATTTCACAAAGTTTGAGAACTGGCACGTTATCAGGCATGGCCACTGACAGAGATCTTTCCTCATGAAAAACAAACAAATAAACCAACCAAGAGGGGAAAAAAAAAAGCAAAACCCCTCACCCATAGAAAATGTAACAGCCCCAGCATTTTCCTCATGCCGCTGTCATTAATTATGCAAGCAATAACATTACTGCACAAACATCCCAACTATATCAGGCACTTCCTCGCTGCCCTTCCCCTGAATGGCTGTTTGCTCTGCAAGTGCTGCAGGGCAAAGATCTGTCTTCCAAGGCTTTGAAGTGCCTAGCACGCTACTGGCACCATATAAAAGTATCGTAAAATATATGCAGGCATATATCTGCATGGATTATTATTATTATTAAGGGTGTTGCTATATTTGTTGGTTCTTTTACTGTGCAGCAGCTATCTTGCTCTGATTTATGATAAGCTCATTATCGGTTTATACAAACGCAAAGGTAATCTAGCAAATGCAAGCGATTAATAATTTCCCCGACAAATATAATCTGCGAGAAGTAAGACAGAAAGTGCGTCATTTTACAGGACGGGTCTAGGAAAGCAATTAGAGGTGATGAGAAAAGCTGTCCAGAAGCACAACCTAGAGGTGTAGGCTGATACTGCACTTCAAGCTGCAGGGCTCAAACTGAGTTTATGGAAAATCAGTTTGTTCATGAAGGTAAAGCCCTCCTTGCAGGGTAAAAATGGGTAACGGATGCAAAGGGGATACAAGTTTTGTGGTTCCCGAGGCGTAGCATCCAAATGTACCCTTGCAAGAGAGAAGGTTTGCCACTTCCCCTTTCTGGGGAAGGGGCTGAAAGACGATTTCCAAAGCAGTTATAAAGACAGGCATGGGGCACAGGGAAAAAGGGTGAATGAAAACTGAATCATCATATTAATGACTATTTTTCCTTGAAGCTCTTTTCCAATGAGAGTGAGTTAGGCACCACAATTTATAATATCACCTCCTTCCCCAGCAAGTCAGGAAAACTTGGAGTCCCTACAAGCATTATTTACACCAGGTATAGAGAGGATAAACAGCAAAAGGAAACGTAGCTTACCTCCAGGTGAGGCTCCTGGTCTTCAGGGAGCTTCTTGAGTAGCTCTGCACACAGCCTGCTCACCCTGCTGGCTACCCCTTCCACCTCCATCCCCTTTCCCACAGTGATTTCACAGGGAAAAGTCCAAACTCCATATTCCTGCATCCCCAGGGCATCACTTCTATTACCAGGCAACACCAAGAACCCAACAGCTACCTCCAAGTCCTACCAGCATACCCAGAGCCAGCGAGCTCAGGCATAACTCCAGTAAGCTGCTACAGCCAGGGGCAGTTGGGCACCCACCCATCATGGGGAGGGCTATGCTGGTACCAGCTTGCTGTGGTTATCCAAATCAGGGGTGGGGGAAGAAGAGGAGAGAGCCCAGCAAGTGCTAATGCTCAGACAGCTGTGCTGCCAGCTGTGCTCCCTGGGGGTCATACACCAGAAACGAGGGGTCTTTTCAGTTCCCCCCTGCCCAGGTAGCTGTCTCTCCAGCACTCTTATGACTCCCAAATGTATCAAAACTGCAGCATGCGTCTCGAAAAAGTCTGGTGTTCAGCCACTCCAGAGGTAATGAGCAAGGGTGTCTCCATTCTGACATTTCTAAAAAAGCCTGATTTTCAGCTGCATAGCAATTTTTCAAAATTGGCTCCACTTGAGAGGTTTCAAATGGGATGGCCAACAATCGCTTACGACTCTTCAAAATATCAGCCTTAATATTTGCCCTGTGAAGGCCAGATACAATTTGAAGCCACCTACTGCTCCCAGGTAATTCTGTCATGCTGTTAACAGCAGCGGGTCTGCATGCGGAAATCGAGTGGAATAACTATTTCCGAATCACTGCAGCCGTTTTATTCAGGGATAAAGGGAGCATTATTTCCTTGACTCTTGTTTTTCTTTCTTTTTTTTTGGGGGGGGGGTGGAAAGTCATATGGAGGCAATCATCACACGGGCATCTGGGAGAGATTCCAGAGCAGAATCAAAGAACACTTTTTTTCTCTGTTGCTATTCCAGTAATTTTCTTTATGTGGAAAAATCCTGACAACAGTTGAGCTCACAGTGTTGCTTACCTCTCTTAGGGCATGGAGAGGTGTCACATACAACCTACTTTATATCTTAGCTGTTTCAGCTACACACATTATAAAGTCATTCTGGTGGGCACACAGATCTGGTAGAGACTTCCAAAAGCTTTGGGATCTGCTGCGGCAGTCCTCCCGGTCAGGCACCCTCCCTTACTTCCGCAAATCCCTCCTTAGCAGCTCACGTATCACTGCTCGTGTTTTCAGAAACGAAAACCAAGAGACAGATACCATGGAAAAAAAGTTAATGTAGATATAAAGAGACAGGAAAGCTGCCTTTTTATGAAGTATATATATGTATTTCCTTTGCACTCTCCCTACAAACCAGCAGGGTGTGCCTGCGGACCGGCTTTCTTACACAGACCCGACTCATTTTTTGCCTTAAATGATGCAAACTCTCCTCTTTCTGNTGAAGGCAGGAGGACACAAAGGAGAAAAAAAAAAAAAAAAAAAAAAAAAAGAGGCTATGCACCCAATTAAACTAACAACCACCTTTCTGTAGTTTCTCACTAAGAGTACAACTAAACTTCAGCAATAGGTAAAATGAGCCAAAAGCCAAGAAAGGGAAATCAGCCCTGGCTTTCTAATGAGCGTAAAATACTCTCAGACTCCTCTTTACGCTGCCTGCTCTTAGGCGGATCAGCTTGGCAGCCTTCCCACCAGGACCTCTAAAACTAGATTTCCTGGGAAGGCAAACGAGGGCACCGCAGCTCCTTCTTCCGCCCCAGTCCCTCCAGACCCTGCTTAGCACCACTAAATTTAGTGAGTTCTCGGGCTCACGGGGTTGAGAAGGGACCGTGCCTCGGTGAAGCGCCCCATCAGCAGCACAGCCAAAGCAGTTTCCAAGAACTGGATGCAAATGCTGAATTGCACCACACCGAAAGTTAATCTACGCAGAATAATACTTTTATAGCATCAGGCAATTTAGTTTACTGCTGAGTGAGACGTACAAGGAACTGAGTTGCGCGAAAAGACATGAGAAATAGCATTTTAAGCCCTTTAAAAGCACTTTGTGCTGCTAGGAGGAACGCCTCATTTTTCCCTGCCGCTGCACGTTACGATACTGTGCACATCACTGTGTGAATTCACCTCCACTGACCCAAAAGAGTTACAGCTGGCATTTGGTCTATTTTTGACACTAATGCAAAAAAGCTGTCCTGGATCACTAGCGAGTACCATCTGCTCTTTGCAACTGAAATGCCATCAATTCACACACCAGGGCCAGGAGCTTCAAAAATAGCTAGTCTAAAGCGAGATGCCTCGATCCATATTTTGGCACCTGCCTGACTTTCAGGGAGAGCTGAGTGTGCTGCAGCTCCCATTAACCTGAACCTGAATTCGGTGCCCCGTGCCATCGCAGCCTTGGCGGTGTCCTCTGGGTTTCTTCAGCCTGGGGACTAGCAAAAAAAGGACTGGTTTGTACTATAATGCTGATTTAGCAGTCTCCCAGATGAGTGAAATTGTCCAAAGCATCCAGACAACCAAAGTTTGAAGTAACGAGATTGCTACTGACTTTCCATTTCTTAAGCCAGAACTACCTTTTAGCTCAGTTACTTTAATAAAAAAATAATGAAGTTAGAATGGTAATTTTCACCTTACAGAAATAATAAAGGACAAACTCCAGTTTTAGTGTTTTACAGAGTGGAAAACTGTTTTCAGAAGCAATGTGAATGCTGTGCTAAATTTGCAGCTACAGTCCATTGCACCCTATTTACATAAGATCCTTTCAGGAATGTCCTTGTTCCTACCACACTGATATACCGTATTCATTTTCTTCTGAAGGGGACCAGAGGAACGCAGTCTCATATCTGCCGTGGAGGTCCAGGAAGACATTTCTGTACCGGTGGAGATGCGGCATTTATACAATGCAACATCAAAATCCTGAAAGCTGTAAAAGATGTTTTCGCTGTATTAGTGACTATCATTTTGATGTGAAGCCTGCTTTAATGAATACCTGACAACTAAACCATTTAAAGGAATGATTTTACTTGACATGAATGCATTCAACTACTGTTTGTTGAACGATATTCTTCTTAAACAGCCAGCCAAAGAATATAGCGACACTGTAAATCAAGGGTTTGCAACCTTTGCAGCGCTTAGGACCACGTTTGAAACCTGTCAGTGCACTCAGGGCGATATTGGATTTAAGAATAATCTTAGGGGGATTTGTGTAAGCAGAGAGAGGCCTTCAGCAAGTCGGTATTTGCAATGTAGCCGGAGAGCAGTCCTCGCCACAAACTTTATCGAGTATTGTACACAAAATATTTTCTTCCAGCCAGCATTTATTTTTTTTACCGTTGAACATGGACTGATATAAAACCAGCCTCCGTGGGCCAGGTGCTCACCACTTTCAGGTCAGGTCTGGCAGCCTGTAATTCCTGCTCAACTCCGGCCTCGCCTCTCCAGCCGGAGCAGAAAACCGGCATGTAAATACGCCTTGCCACTCAGCCGCCCTTCCAGGCTCTGTAAAATGCCGTTCAAGCACACCTTGACTGAGCAGGTGCCTCCTGCACCACAGCGGTCCACCAGATTTTTGCCGGGACCCACGGAGGTTAGCAAACTTGCAGTCACGGGGGTCTCTCCACGCCCCTACTCTCCATCACTACTGCCTTCCTCCCGCAAACGCAGCAGGCAGTTAAGGTAACACGGAGAGCAGAGGTTGCACAAAACTGATAACATCTTTGCAGCAAAATGATGCGGCATGAAATAAAATTTGGTGATGTTCAAGAGCTCTGTTGCGGTGTGAATATATGGTCACCTTTCTTTATGGTAATGGCATTAAGCTACCTTGCATCGGTTCACATTCAGAGCAGTTTCTGTTGCCACCGAAATAATTTGAAGTTTTATTAGTTTAGGGGTGGGGTTTTTTTGAAAGCTCATCTTCTGCAGAATCAAAGAAATCTAACATCTAGAGAGATACGTCCTGTACACATAAGTGCCTCAGACAAATACTTTCCAACCTGCCAAAATGAGTCAGAGGACTGAGAATACCAACTCAGAGCACGAAGAAACCCCGTACGGGCAAGCAGTAAGAGACGCATGCTATTTGGAACAATAAAAAGCCACAAAGCAGCTCGTGTTTCTGAAGGGCAGCCATGCCTTTTTTTTACCAGCAGGTGTCATATGGAAATAAGATGTCATTTCAGTCTACACTGCATCCCCTGCCCGGGGGCAACAAGCCTGTCCCCAGTTCAAGGTGTCTGGGGTACATGGTCCTGACGAGGGGATAGATGGAGTTATCTTCCAGCTGGGCGAGGACCATGGTCGTTCACAGATGGGCTACATCCCACAGAGGGGACCTGGGTAGCATTTTGGAAGCCGCCTCTCACTACACAGTTCCCTAACGGGACAGACCACCCATCTTTCTCATATGACTAATCACAGATATAGGGCAAAGATACCTGACACATAGCTGCTTCGTTAGGAGCATTATCATTGCCTTACAGATGCCTTGTAATTTTTTTTTTCCAGGAAATATTGCTATTTTGTGTCACTTCAGCCTGCGTTGCTCTTTGCATTGGGTGCCAGGGTGCCCCACTGTACAGCCCAGCGTAAATCCACATGTCCTGCTAAAATCCCCCATCTGTGTGTGAGCGAGGGTTTGAGTGGTGGTTCTTTTTGGAAGCACTGAGATTCCCAAAGGCTCCCTTTCCAAGACGCGAGTTGTGAATGGTGAGCAAAACAATACAGGCAAACAATGATTTCTCATCTCACAGCAATTTCTAAGCTTCAGGTAAACACTATCTAGGTAATTTTTTAAAACACTTGAACAGCTGCTCTCATTCAACAGGATCCTATGGAACCCAAGTCTCTTCTCAATCAGCCTGCCAGAAATACTGTGGGCCTCAGCATAGTTGCACAGCAGCTGCTGTACTCCCCACCACTTTCAGAGCACCATCTCCTGGAAGGAAACCTTCATGGGTGTGTGCCAGGAACTGACCCAAACCTCTACCACCACGTGCGCTGCAGACCCCACTGCTCCCAAGAACTTTGCACAGGGGGGCTGAGAAAGGTGTCCCCGGATGCACCAAGGGCTGGGGCACCTCGGTGACAGCCACGCCGTGGGACCTCAGCTCTGCAGGGGAAACCTTCTGTTGGACAGCAGCACCAGGATGAAGGGAGCCTGGCCCTGTGTAAGTGCCTTCGGCTCTGCTGGGCCACTGGTAAGAGGGAGTGACAACCATTGCTTTGCCCAAGAGGAGAGACCTGAGCTTTAGTTCATTAATACCCAGAAAGCCGGCACTACCTGTGGGAACTCTCAGCGTAAGCAGCCACTGGACCACAAAGTTTCATCTGCTGAGCAGCTAGGAGTGAAGCAAATCAAGACAAATATAACTCTATTAAATATAAACATTGATAACTACAGTTCATGAAGTCAGGCGTTTTCTTGAATTATGCCATGATATCTTGCTTTGGAGATAGGTTTTGCTTCTAACTTTGCCGCCAGGAAAGCGGGCATTCTTTCCAGAATCCATATAGCCTTATATTTTGTTCCCCTCCTGGAACAAATACAAAGGGGAGGATGGATGTTTCATAGAAATCAATTTTCAACAGCCCTGTGAAAGTGTGGGAGTACGAATGTCTGACATCCCCCTGCATAGCTTCAAGCATCCTCAGGCCCATCTACTGCTCACAGGCTCCATCAGCCAATGCTAACCTGAAACACCTTGACATAGAAATGATTCATTTGTAAGAACTGGTGGCTAGCGTTTCTTTCATCAACCTGCTTTGAGCAAGAGAAGAGACTTTTCAATAAAATAAAAAGACACCAAGAAAGGCATGAGTTTACTGAAATTAAATGCACTGTCAAAGCTTTAAAGCTTAAGAATAAGATAATAGGGTGACCAACACACTCACTATGGCTGGGGGGAAGGAAGACACGATAAAAAAGGAGATTTTAATTTCTGGCCAACGCTGTACTCGTTGGTGATAGGATTTGTTTTCCTTTTGCTATCTCCGCTAGACTTGGCGAACACTTCACCTGGACTTCCCAAGCATTTTCATTGCTGGTTCATAGCACCTCTTCCTCGTGGCTGAACTGTACTGCAGGAGTAGCGGTGCCGGGTTGGGCATGCCCTGGCACTTGCTTCAACTGAGGTTGAGGTTACCAGCCCTCCCCGTGGCCATCACCTCCTCTGCTCTGCGTGAGGCCAGCCTGGCAGGAGCTGGTCCTTCGCTCTGTGCTTCCACTACAGGACTTCTTTTGCTCCCTCCCTCCCCTTCTCCATTTGGCAGGCAGGTTACCAGTGCAGACCTCAGGAAAGAAAAACACAGGAGATTTGTGCTTCACTGGTTTGGAGCAAGCGAACAGCCCAGTTTGAGCCGCACAAACAACACAGAAATGCCCGTGGCCCTAGCGCTGCTCTGCAGCACTGGGACTGAAATGACCCACACTCTTTTTTGCCGGAAAAGAAGCAAGCTCACAACTGAAGTCATCATCTTGTGATGGAGATCCTGTCAGGGATGGATCCCCACTGCAGGCATTGTGGTATTTTCCAGGCACAGGGGAGAGGAGCAGACAGAAAACACACACGCAAAAGCGTGGCTGCATCATTCACATCATCCCACCTTCCATCTACTTCCCCGCCAACTGCTTCCAGCACTCGCTTTCCAGCCCTCATTCGGCCTGGGACCGGCAGCTCCAGGAAGGCTCATGGCAGGGAATGTGTCCTCGTGCAAGTCCGCTGCAGCAGCTACAAGCAGCAAGCAAAAACGCAACTCTTCCCATCTTCCTTTCCAGAGGATAATCGAGTTTGATACCCCAACATCTACCAACGTTAAAGTAGGGAGAAAATAAGAAACTTGTTTAAATAAACAATTCCACTCTGTAAATGCTATGCGTGGTCAAACCGGGTCTCATAAGGTGTGAGGATCTGCTCCTCAGGCGGTACAAAGGATATCGGTAAAGGATATTTGCTCAGCGATAACAGCCCTGGGGAGTGAAAGCCAAGCCTTGTGACAGGGCAGAGATAAAAGTGATTGGAACTGAAAAAAAGAGGAGGAAAAAGGAAAAACCAGAAGAAAATTAAACACCATCTTTTTCAAACGCGTATTAATGGATATTGAATGGAGGCTAATGTAACACTGAAAAGCAAACCAGGTTTTGCCTTGAAGCTGTCACTTAGGCTGTACTCTGACATATTTTTGCAACGACTGACTGTTTTCCTGTGCTTTTTTCATCAAGTGCAGCACCACCAATGAAGGGCCCGGCGCTTACCCCTTCAAGGGGCCCAGGGGATGTCTCTCCGCTTGCTTGGAGAGCGAGGGGGCAGGAGGGGAGGTGGAGAATGGGCCCGTGGGGCCGGGGCAGCTCAGGTGCCCTTTGCTTCAAAGCTGGAGCAGCGGGGCAGGCGGTGGGGCTGGCGGACCCTGGTAAGGTGTTGCACCAGATGAGCTCGGCGCCGCTCCAGTCATCCTTATTAATCGTATCTGGAAAGGCACCAGGAGGAGCACGGTTGTGTCTTACTCCTCAAATTTCTCTTCTCTTGCAAAAAGACCAGACGACAAGAACAGGGATCATAATGGTCTTCATACCAGTCTTTTCTGGCCAAAGCCCAAAATGCCAGAATTGTGGCCCTATGTGCTACATATAAAATGGCTTACCCCTGTCCCCCTTACAGGAGGGGAACTGTTACCATTAAAAACCCTTTTTTTTTTTTTGGTATACTTATATGAAAAAAGACTTGTTATTCTTATGATTTTAACCGTATGTTTCAGAGCTTCTCTTGTCTTGGCCAAGCTAATCCTCCCGCAACCGGTTTGCTCCCACAGTTGCTTGGGTCCAAGCGCAGCAAAGCCCCTGTGCATTAAACACATTTACAGACCATTAGCTGCACTGACCTCTTCACATGCTCAGTGTTTCCTGCAAGTCCAGGGCAGCCTCAGCCAAATTTCTTGGCTGTATCAGAGCTCTGCTGGGGCAGGGATAGGGTCTGGTAGGAATGAATTAGCCCCCAGCATCCACGGTGTATCATAGAATGGTTTAGGTCAGAAGGGACCTTAAAGATCATCTAGTTCCAACCCCTCTGCCATAGGCAGGGACACTTCCCACTAGACCAAATGACTCAAAGCTCCACCCAGCCTGGCCTTAAACACTTCCACGGCTGGGGTCTCCACAACTTCCCTGGGCAACCTCTTCTAGTGTCTCACCAATTTCTTCCTAATATCTATTCTAAATCTACCCTCTTCCAGTTTAAAATCGTTACCCCTCGTCCTATCTCTACATGCCCTTGTAAAAAGTCCATCTCTAGTTTTCTTATTGGTGCCCTTCAGGTACTGGAAGGCTGCTGTAAGGTCTCCCCAGAGCCTTCTCTTCTCCAGGCTGAACAACCCCAACTCTCTCAGCCTGCCTTCGTAGGAGAGGTGCTCCAGCCCTCTGATCATCTTCATGGCCCTCCTCTGGACCTGCTCCAACAGGTCCATGTTCTTCTTATGTTGGGGGCTCCAGAGCTGGACACAATGCTCCAGGTGGAGTCTCACGAGAGTGGAATAGAAGGGTAGACTCACCTCTCTCAACCTGCTGGACATGCTTCTTTTGATGCAGCCCACGATGCAGTTGGCTTTCTGGGCTGTGAGCGCACATTGCCAGCTCATGTTGAGCTTCTCATCAACCAACAACCCCAAGTCCTTCTCAGCAGGGCTGCTGTCAATCCATTCTCCGCCCAGCCTGTATTTGTGCTTGGGATTGCTGTGACCCAGGCACAGGACCTTGCACTTGGCCTGGTTGAACTTCATGAGGTTGGCATGGGCCCACCTCTCAAGCCTGTCCAGGTCCCTCTGGATGGCATCCCTTCATTCCAGTGTATCACCCATCCTGTTTCTTCCCTTCTTTATCTCAGTGTAAGGTCTTGCACCTGAGAAAGCATAATCCAGGAATGCAGCACAGGCTGGGGAGCAGCTCTATGGAAAGGCACCTGGGGGTCCTAGTGGACGACAAGATCAATATGAGCGAACAGTGTACTGCAGCAGCAATGAAAGCCAACAGGATGCTGGGTTGCATCAACAAGGCCATCACCAGCAGAGATAAAGAAGTCATTATCCCACTCTACTCAGTGTTTGTCAGGCCACACCTGGGATACTGTGTTCAGTGTTGGTCCCTGCTATACAAAAAAGATGTGGACAGGCTGGAGAGGGTCCAGAGAAGGACCACCAAGATGATCAAAGGACTGGGAAGCCTGCCATAGGAGGAAAGGCTTAGACAACTGGGTTTGCTCAGCCTTGAGAAAAGAAGGCTTAAGGGAGACCTTATCACCACATTCCAGTATTTAAAGGGTGGCTACAAAGAAGATGGAGGCTCTCTTTTTACAAGGAGTCACATGGAAAAGACAGGGGGTAGTGGGTACAAGTTAATTCAGGGTAGATTCCGGTTGGACACAAGAAGAAAATATTTCACAATGAGAACAACCAACCCTTGGAATAATCTACCCAGGGCAGTGGTAGATTCCCCATCAGTGGACACTTTTAAGATTCAGCCGGACAGGGTGCTGGGCCATCTTGTCTAGACTGTGCTTTTGCCAAGAAAGGTTGTACCAGATGATCCTTGAAGTCCCTTCCAACCCGGTATTCTATGATTGTATGATACGATAAAAAAGGGAAAAAAGACAGACACAGGGAGTGGAGAAGCAGCAAAGAGCAGCGTGCGAAGGCGTGCAGGAGGGTGAGTCAGCGTGAGCAGGCCGGGGCGAGGGCTGTGCGTGGGACGGGGGGAGCAGGGACGCGGCAGGCACGGCACCGGCACCGGCACAGCCCAGCGGGTCAGGGAGGCTGCCTGCCGGCACGGCTGGCCAGGCAACACACCCTGGTGAGCTCTCGCTCAGGGTCCTTCTGAAACATATCACCTTCAGTTACCACCGAAGGGGAAAAAAAAAGTATAATAATAATAAAATCTGGTTTTACATAAAACTAGAAAGCAGAAAATGCCACCGGTTAAAGACTCCAGGCTCCATCCTGCGTCCCGGACCTCAGGCAGTTTTGCGGTCATCTCAGCCTGGTTTTAAACCTGCACCGCTTCTCCCATGAGACGCAAAACCCTCCTGCTTGGGTGCACGACCACCACCCTGGCTCTGGGGAGAGGCTCCAAGCAGGAGAGGGCTCAGAACACCCAGCCCTCAGCCCCCTTGAAATAGCTTTCCAGATTGAGCGATCATTGTAATTAAAACGGAGTCAAGTGTCATGGCAGAGCAGCAGCTAAATTACAGGTCTGAGAGGTGGGGAAAGGCACGCATCTGACTGCCTGACAATCAAAGGTGGTAAATGAAACTCTGAGCTCTGATACACTGTAATTGCACCCCAATCTGAGAACAGACAGGAATAGAAATTTACCTCAAAAAAAAAAAATCATGTGGCAATCTAATTTCTCTCCCTTTCTAATCCATAGTTTGAAATATAAGTATTTTAAATTACAATGGGCAATACCTCTGTAGGCCAGAGATTGTTGAAAAAGAAAAGGGAAAATAAAAAGCTACGTAATAAGTAAACCTGGTCTATCTCCAGTAACTTACATTCCATGAAATTACTTGCAGGCAATGTCCCAGGAATTGCAGCGAGTAAGGTGAGCAGCAGAGTTTCAGCTCACCTCCGTGCAGGATGTCCATCACCCAGCCTGCAAGTCTCCCAACTCATCACCGGGTGCCTGCCCTTCCTGCTGGCAGGGATAATCAGCTGTAACGGCACTGGACTGGGCAATCGTTTCAGTGCGACCCTGTTTAGCTACAAAAAGCAATTTGTTGCACCCAGGACTTCTCTAGAAACCCAGTGAGATTCAGGCACAGGAGCTGGCCGTGTCCGTGTTGGCGGTGGCCATGCACAGCTCTGACGACACTCGGCAGAGGACAGTGTTGCACACACGCTCTGGGAAACGCTGCAGCTGCGTGGGCAGCGTATGCTACAGTGGACACATTTAGAAGCACTTATACTGACACTTTTAAAAATACATTAATTTTACACATCTACTACTTCAAGAAGGTTTGGGTTGTGTTTTTTTTTTTTTAATTATTCAAAATAACACTCTTTCTCCCTACTAAAATGTGCTCTGTGTAGCAATTGGAGTGAAGAGCAATCATTTGGTCCTTCGTCTGTGCAGAACATCTCAAAGAAAAAAAAGAAAATCAATAAATTACAAAACCTTTCTTCCACAGCCATCTGCTCATAGAAGGAAATCCCCACTATACATGTCTCCTTGCAGGGCCAGCTAGGAGGGTGCAGGGCAGTAACAGATATTTACCAAGCAATATCTTAAAAAGGATCCGTGGAAGTTCATTATTAAAATACCACTAATAAACACACACGGTTTCCACCAGAAGCAAAGAGGTTTTCTGGAGCGCACAGGTAATCCCAAACTGGCAGATCCGTGCAGTCTGGCAATGCGCAGGAACCCACTTGTAGGACCCGGGAGGACGTCTCTTCTGGGAGCTGTGTTTCAGCACACAAGGTGCTCATGGCTCGTGAGATGACCGAGCCATTTGCCCTTGTTGGCAGCAAACCTAATTTCAAATCATTGTTAAATGAGGCAGGAAAATCCATAGGGAAATACTTCCCTCCTATCTCACCTTTACAGAATGGCAAAGCTGGGCCCTGGAGGATGACTTCTTTAATTCCCCCCCCCCAAAAAAAAAAACCTACATAAAAATTACTAACAGACTCGAATAAATTGATACTGTCAATTAAATCAGCAGCACCATTGCATGGAAATGAAGCTTAAACATCAAAAGCACAGGCATCAGTCCAAAGCAGGTACCTGGTACCGCCGATCTCTCGCTCAGGTCATGCGTGGAGATTTAGCTGGTTATGCAGGTTTGCGGCCACAAGATTTGCATTTTCACTGTCACTCATTGAGTGAGGGCTTTATTGATTTATTTATTTTCATCAGATTTCTCTCACGTGCCTAAACCACGACACCCGTGCCATGCAGACTTGTCAAATCTGATTGGCAGGGCATGAAATAGCAATACCTAAAAATAGCAGCGAGGAAGAGAGTCTCGCTCCACTTCCCCTCCCCACAAAAGCTCCCATATGGGGCTGCTGAGAGGTGGCGTCCCGCGGGGATGGAGTCAGCAAGCTGGTGTAATACGGGCGGTATTCCCATTGCGGGGACACCAAGACCAATAGCAAAGGAGCCGAATCCAGGTCCCTCGGAGGTGGTTAATTGCAAGTGGTTTGCATTCGCTGTAAAGGCAGAGGTACAGCCCAGGAGCGGGGTTTCTGGACTGGAGTACTGGGGTCACGTCACGAGTGGGATCCAGTACCAATCTTTAGAAGCGATAGTGATGGGCACCATAAAAAAAATCCCCACCGATGAGTTTTTCTGAGAGCTCTGGGCACGATCCTAGTCCCACAGAAGTGCGTGGGCGTTTTGCAACTATTCCCAGTAAATGTAGATCTGTTCTCCTCTCCTTGTTCCCTTCCCAGCCCTGCTTGGCATCCCTTCCTCCCCTCGGCGCTCCTTCCCTGCCAGGAGTTTGCCAGCGTCAGTGCCGGCGGCCCCGGGCAGGGCTTCACCACCCCGTCCCGTGCCCTCCTCGGGGTGTGCAGGGCAGCTGGAAATCAGCCAGTTTCCAGCAAGCAGCCTCCCAACTTGCCTCCCACATCAGCGGGGATAACTGGCTCCTGGAGGGGAGCATCCAATGGGAAACGCCCGCCGGCCCCCAAGCTGCCGGGAAGGAGCTATTTGGGAGTGCTGCGTTTGCAACCTGCGCCTTTAAATCCATTTTACTATTACAGTCATTTCGCTAACTACTTAATTGCAGCCATCTATCTGCGTCTGTCTCGGTCCGACACCCACAGATGCGGCCGCCCACGCAGCCACCCACGCCGGCCCACGCTCTGACTCATGCTCCGAGCCGTTGTCAAAAAACCCCGCTCCCTGCCGAACGCAAACGCTCTCTTCAAACGCGTGCTGCTACTTTGATCTATTTCCATAGATTCCTGTGAGTCATCTGATCCGTCTCTGATCTAAACCCAGTAGACTAGAGCCTACATGTATGTTGTTTTGCATGAATTTGACTCGCATGGGGAGCTGACCCTGCTGTAATGCACAGGCATGCGAGAGCAAAAAATTCCTGGGAACTTCTTCCAGGAGCGAACGGCTTACTTATCCAAAAAGAAGAGTAATTATTTCCTATTAAAAAGTCCTATTGTGCTCTAAAAAAAAAAAAAAAAAAA
>RSEF01000007.1:106938-169201 GCA_003993805.1 Himantopus leucocephalus | reverse complement strand
AAAAAAAAAAAAAAAAAAATATATATATATATATATATCAGGGATAACATTATTCTGAGATAAAAGGTCACAGCAATGCTCAGAAACCCTTTCCATCAAATCCCCTTGCAGTGCTTTACCACGCAGCCTTTTTCCCACCCCTACCAGCTCGATACCCTCTCCCTCGCTTTGCAGATGGCGACATGGTGGTGCCAAACCTTAACGTGCCCGTTTCAGCAGGAGCGGGAGCCAGCCTGCCACTAGCAGCACAGCTTAATTAAGGCGTCGGGGATGATCAGTCCCGGGCACCTCGGGGGCTGTGCGATTTGGCTGCTGTCACAGAGGAAGGCAGTAATGACACCCAGGCTACCACTGAGATGCCACGCTTGTCAAAGATTTCACACCTCCTATCCGGCAGATTTGTGGTCCCCCATTATCCCAAATCCAGGTGCCCCAGGGGTACTCAAATTCCTCCTAAGTGGGTATTTTCACCCGGTGATCTACTCACACGTAGCACTTGTGGGTGAATCCACGAAAGCCATCGGGGAACACTTCTAAGCCTGTGACCTCTTCAAGNGGGGGGGGGGGGATGCTGTTGTGGGGTAAGTGTGGATACTCAGGGGATGCTCATTCCCACCGGGAAGCTGTTTGCCAGGTCACGCCAGCCTGTGCCCCCTGCCCCAGCGCTCCCAGCAGGCAGGACCGCTGGCCGTGCCTGCACTTGACCTTGCAGACGTACCCTCTGCCCTCACCCGCCTCCGAATATTGCTGCTAAATCCCCCGTTATTATTCTCGCTGCCACAGCCTCTCTGCGCGCGGCAGGCGGGCAGGATCCCTTCCTGAAGGCTTCGCAGGCATGTAGCAGATGGTGCCTGTCACTAAAAGCAAATAAATGCTTTGGTGCCCTGATTTATCTGCACAAATACCACCTGAATTATCGAGGACAGGAGGCCCAGTTAGAAACGCCTTTCTGAGTGGCTTTGCACTCGGTGGTAATAAGCACCGAGCACACAGAGTTCACGCTTTTACGGAGTGTATATTATTTCATTATTGATAGCTTATTTAGATTTNGTTCCAGGAAACCCAAGCTCTGACACTAAATTTAAAAAAAAAAAAAAAAAAAAAGAGAGAAGCCAGATGGGTTTCATGAAGTTGTCACAAGGATCATTCCAAGACATGCCTAAAATGCTAAATATTAAGAAAAAAAAAATAAAGATGGGAAACTTAGAGCCCACACCTGAGCATCCCAAAGTCAATGGCAAAGCTGCTGTTGTCACCCTGTGAGAACAGGGCTGCAGGCATGCAATTAGAGATGGGAAACCCAGGGCCAAATTGCTTCCTTTTGCTCCCTGGGTATAAATCCAGATTAACTCCCTTCTGCACAGCAGATTAGTAACCGAAAGCCGAATCTTGCTGCTAGATTCCAAGCTTCCCAGTGGCTGAGGCTTGGGCTTACACTTTTATTTTCTCCATCCATCCATCCATCCATCTCCCTAATGGGTCTCAGCACTGCCATCACGCCTGGCACCAGCGGGGTGGGGGGTACCCCTGCACGTCCATTTCCCCCCTGCCAAGTGCAGCCCAATGTTAAAGGAGCTCTGGGAGCCGGAGGTTTATTTAAACGAAGTCAGCGGGGCTGATCTCAGCTCTCCCCAGCAGCCGGCAGGAGAGGTAGCACCGTATCTCCCAGCCATGCATCACGGCGAGCACTGCGTGGTGCGTCGCGGGGCCGGGGTGGAGTGGGATGGTTATTATTTTAAACATCTTGGACTAGCGAAGCACGAATTCCAATCGGATAATTTGTTGCGGGAATAACATCTGCATGGGGAGGGTGGCTCGCCCTTACTGCAAAATACAGCTGTGCCTCAATCCTGGACACTCCAAAAAGTGCCAAAAATAGGCTGAGCGGCCCGGGGAAGCACGGCAGGGCTCAGCAGGCGGGGGGTAACGCCCCACCGGGCGGTTTTTCTGCGAAATGTGTAATTATGTAGCACTTTGGTACTGAACAACCCCTTCTCCCTTTATTCCCCTGCTTGTTTTTGTTCATTTTCTTTCATTTTGTTTTTGTTTGTTTTCAGGAGAACCGGGGGAGGAGGAAGAGAAAGGGATAGAAAAAACATTGCATGATTTGATTTCAATTGCATTGCACTTTCCCCGTGCTTTTTTATGCTCGATGGGAGCAATACGTGCAAGTCGGAGAGAACAGCACATTTCGCCAGCCTGAAAAATACTGCTTTGGGCCCAGCCCAAATTTTCACCAGCTTCACTGGAAGTTGAATCAAGTCTTTTGAACAGCCAGAGCTGCAATCTGTGATACCAGAGGTTTTAAGGAAAAGATATTATATGGCAACTTAAGTCTCAACAATCTCAAATATTTCTAGCGCGTCGATGGCCATCAGCGCTGCTGAGCATCGCTCAGAAAGCGGCACGCTGCCCTTGCCAGTCCCGTGCAGTGCTTCCAAGCGGGAAACAGTAAAGCAATCAAGGCTCAAGAGGGAGACTTTTTGTCTTCCAAGTCTAAGTGATATGCAATATATTAGAAAACAGTAGAATCGAAAAGAATCATAAAAACACATGGAAACTGCCCATTTTCCCCTCTCACTCCTAACACATCAGCTCTAAATGGTACACCCCCAAGGAGCTGCAGTTGAAAACATGGTTGTTTGTTCAATTATTTCCATAAGCGTCTTATTTAAGATCAAGACAAATACTAGTCGCATGCCTGCTCTGCCGGCATTAATCATCTCCTGCATCCTGGGCTGCCGGGGATGCGGGAGGTGGAAGGAACGTGACAGCCGCGCGCGTGGGCGGGTGAGTGGGTGGGTGGGTGCGGAGGTGGGTGTTTGCCTGTTGGAGCAGAGGTTTGCAGCAAGCCAGCGCGAACGTCAAAATTCAGAGCCTTCCCAGGCTCTTGCGCAACGCTCCCTCTTTATTTATATATTAATTTTTCTAAATATCTTTTCTCCGCAAATTTTATTTGCGATCAAGGCGCATATTGTTGGGGTTTTGGGCTGAACCTCTCTTGGGATAAGACGAGCTACTTGTTTCTCGTTGGTGGAGGCTCACACATCTGTGAGCCTATTTTCAGGCTCGCCTCTGCGCCACGGCTATATCATCTTGGCACTTGACTGCTCTCACCATGAGCCCTCCCTCTCCATTCAGAGCCGCTGAAAGCGCCTTGGCCACGTCTGAACGGGGGAGCATTTGTTCCCACTCGCTGCGGCACAGGGAGAAAGCTGTATGTCAAGAAACGACGTCGGTGCACCGCGCAAAAATCCAGTTGGTGTAGCCTTTAACAACGCGGGCGCGTAAGCGCGGGCATGGCTGGCACCACTCACAACAGGAATTAAATCACTCCAGAGGAGTAAAAATACACTTGTTGGGAGGCATCACGCCACAAGAGCCCTGGCACCGCTCTGCAGAGGGGAGGCAGCCCACAGACACCCGATGCAGGGATGGAGGTTATGATGGTTTTCCCTCCACTGCCCGCTCTCTGTGTTCCCCCAGCCACTGACTCTTATGCCAGCCCAAACCCCTTCTTGAACATTTATTTAACTTGAGAATAGCTAATTTCCCTTTGAATGTGGTCCTGGTCTATTTAATTAGCATTTTTTTTAATGCCTTTTCTAAACCAACAAAGGCATCCAGAAAGGCTTCTGCACTGACACCAGTAAACCTGATTACAGTAAGCCTGATTAAACACCTCAATTAATCTGTGCATAGCCACACCTAAGAGTTGGTCCTATAGATGAAACCCAGTGGCAGTATACACCTTATGGAGTATTATCCCACCTCTTCAATATCTGAATGCTGGTTCTTATTTATCTTAGAATCATAGAATCATTTGGGTTGGAAAAGACGCTTAAGATCATGGAGTCCAACGGTTAACCTAACACTGCCAAGTCTACCACTAAACCACATCCCTGAGCACCATGTATCTTCTTACTTCCCATCTAGTTACAACAGTGAGGAAACCCATAGCATCTCCTATAGATGCGATACATGACCCAGCTGCGCCCACGATGAATTAAGTGGCATTTTTGCTTGCACAGCAGAGCCACTCCCCTTGTTGGGTACCCTCTGCCACGAACAGAGGCTGAATTGGTATTACTGGACTGCTGGCGCGAAGATCAGCCTTGCACAGGACAATCTGACAACAGGCAAAGCTCACACAAGCAGCAACACAAAAGCCAGTCTCACCCACCTTTATCTTCTGCTAACGACTGCCAGTAACAACAAGGCAGGCTTTAACCTCATCAAAGCCTTAGGTGGTGTGATAGCTTCCATCCTCTTGCATCCTTCCTTCTCCATCCTTCCCAAAGAAAGTCCTCAACAAGAAAACAGGCTGGAACGTGGCAACTGCTTAAATATGCTTTTGCCTTCTTTTCAGAAGAGAAATTTTACCAAAGACCCTGACGTAGGAACCCAAAGAGGGACAGGCTGCATCTCACTCTGCCCGGAGGAAATGTAATCAGCAAAGCCCCTGGAGAACGGGGCCCAGCTGCTGTCCCTCTCCCAGCTGTGCCACCACCGCCACTTTGGTTTCAGCTGGGGAGTTAAATGTAAAAAAAAAGGGGTAAAAAATGAATGTATTTGGCTCCATTCACCAAACAATGAAAGGGTGGTGTGGGTATGGCAAATGGGAGTCCAAGGTGATCCACAGGGCAAAAAGGGCCTTGTGCCTTTTCTTTCTTCTTTGAAATGCATAGAAAGAATAGCTTTAAAGGACGGATCTTCTGCTTTCTGTTTAACAATGGAAAGAAAAATACAAACTTGGCGTTTCTGCCCTCAGCCACAAAGGCTGCAAATTTATTTTGGGAGAAAGCAAAATGGCATCTCAGAGCCTAACACATTCAAGACTCCAAGTGCTCCAAAAATAAACCCGAGCATCACAAGGCAGGCAGTGCCGTAAGCAGGCTCTGCGCGGGGATCGCCTGCCCCTGTCAGAGCAGATTTCGTGAGGCTTTATAGCAAAGTCGTCTGGTGAGGACTCTGCTGTCTAATCCGCAAAGCACACCTGACATTGTAGGAAGAAATCTTGGATGCACTCAAGATTCACACTGTCAGACTGGGGCTCCGTACAGCATCGGGAGCCCCTTTCTAAAGAGCTTAAGAAAAAGCAGGTGATTGGGGAAAGAAGGAAAAGAAAAAAAGGGAATAAAACACAGGATGACACTTACATAGATGTAAGGGCTAACAGACGGCTTGCTTGCTACCTGTAGAAACGTGCCTTTTGAAAAATACTGGATCAGCTGTCTCCCAGTATTGGAAGTTCTATTGGACGGCTCGTTCTTACGCCAAGCACAAGGTAAACATGGTCCCCATGGCAGAAGATTGGTGGGGTTTTCCTCCAACGATGGAAATAGATAATTTCTGGAGTTAATATTCAAAGTCAAAAGAATGCTATATTAGGCTATAGAATACACGTTGGGTTTCCTGAGTAAATCGGCGTTTACACAATGCGAACAAGAAAGGGGGGAAATTCTCTAAACGCTGCTGAGGAAACAGCTCATTGGAAAAGCCCCATTTTACGAAGTTAATTTGTCGTTATCAAGTTAGTCTCGATAGAAGCTCTTTGAGGTGATTCCTGCACTCCTGGAAGTTACCATCATTTTACAGTGACCGGCTGTCTACCTGCCCCAGGTGCGATGTATCGTAGTAGACAGCCCCACCAAAGACCTGCCACTCCTGCAGGGAAGCGTCGGAGCATCCCAGTCCCTCCTCCTCCTCACATCCCAGTTGTTGGCATGACATCCCTACCCCTGCCAAAAATACAGAGGCGAGGAGCCCCGTTGAGTCCCAGTACGAGGCCAAACTGCAGAGCCCCCTGACCTTCACAGTTCACTCCCTTTGCATTTCTGAGGGAGAGGAGGGCATTTTTGGGATGCAGAGTTTGGCTCCGGCGGAGCTGCTGACTCACGAGCCAGGCAGTCTTTACCGCAGGGTCTCCTCTGCATTTTCTCTGTTGAAATAGGTTTGCGTAGAAATGATGATGCTATTCTTATGGGTAGATGTTAATAGCAATAGCTAGACAAGCAGCGTAATTTCAGGTGCTATGTTAAGGCTCTATCCCACAAACATCTATGCTCCTGAGTAGGGTGAATAAATATGCATATGCCTCTGTGGGATCACTCCCCTGACTTGCTTTTTATCCTAAACCCTGGTGAAATAAAAGGTACTGCCACCTCCACTGCAACTCAATATTTAGGCTTTGTGGAAAAACAACGACAAATCTTTACATTCAGTGGAATGGCTCAGGGGGGGATGGGTTATTCAGCATCCCCTGGCCCTGGCACAGCCTCTGCTCCCGGTCCCACCGCGGTGAGGAGCCCAGGGGTCCCCAGCCTCTGGCTGGCCGTGCCAAACACGCCGGGCTCCGCGCGGGCACCCGGGGCTGCCGCTTTCCCTGCTCCGCTTTTCACCTGAGCTTTTCTATTTGGGAACGTTGTACGCTCGTTAATTACTACTCTGAGCAGCGTGATGGATCGGGATTTAGTCTTTGGCAGTGGGTGGGGGAGAAACAGCGGTTCGGTGCGATCCAGCTTTCGTGATGTCTGCATCTCTCCCCTCCTCGCTCTGGTGGAAAACAACAGCAGCGACGAGCGGGGGCACAGCATCGCCCGCTGCCTACTCCCACTCGCTTCGGGAAGAAAACAGCCTGCTCTCGGTTCCTCCTCGCTTGTGTCAGCTTCCAGCAGCACAACAGGCTCCCAGCGAGGTAGAGAAGTTGGGTAAGCTGAGCAGATACACCTCTGCATATGTGAGGATGTCGCACATTAAAGAGCTTATTGATGCCTTTTCCAAGGACGGGTGTAATAGGAGCGCTTGAAGGGGTTGCAAATCATCGTAGTTACGGGATAAAGTTCACCTATAAGGAGTAACTGGCCGTGAGCAGAGACACCAAGCAAAGAGTCAGTGTCACTTATTTGCTATTTATTTCTCTGGATTTCCACAACACTGTGGTGGCGCCCATCCAAAAAAACTCTGGGCTCGGCGCCATTATTTAAAGCATGCACATCCAAAGTTATCCACCACCCCCCCCCAGCAGCCTCACCCCCAGCAACCACCCAGCTGAGAGCTTTGAAGGGGGAAAAAAAGAAAGGGGAAAAAAAAAAAAAGAAAGAAAAGCAAGAAGCAATCACAGTGCCTGAGGTCCCCCTCGGCCGTCACGCCCTTCTCTGGGAAGACCAGGACCTCCCCGTAGCGCTCAACTCCTCAGGTTCTCTCCATCTGCAAGCGGCCGCCGAGACGGGACACGAGGCAGACCCCAAACCCCGGCGTCAGCTAACGACACCGCCACGGCTTTACCCTACGGCTGGACTTAGCTATGAACATCCTCATGTCCCTGCAGGTCTCAGGGATGCGGGTGACAATGCCACAAATGAGGATTTTTGAATCCTGGTTTCTGAGCAGTTAAACCAGGATGAGAGACCGTCTGCAAGCTGAGGGAGAGCTTTTTCTTGAGCCAGGAAAGGGAACGGTGCCTCTTAATATAGCAAGGAGAGTAATATAAAAAGAGTTTTCCCTATCTCCCACCTCCCATTCCTCCTACAGACTGACTTATTTTAGTGCCTGGCTACACCCCGGCATGCAGAAAACCATTAGGGTTGCCAAACGCCTGTTTCAGGAGACAATTTACATACACAAAATAATTAAGGTTTTATTCACTGCTCCTCACCAGAGCACCTGAGGCGAAGACTGGCCAGAAACCCCACTGACAGCTCCTGAAGTTTCAGCTAACTTCACCGCCTGGTTGGGAGCAGACTGCGGCTTTTGACTCCTTCCCCAAATCCCGGGAAGCTTCTCCGGTCCTGGCTCTGCCTTCGAGCGTGCCAGCGGCTAGGCTGCAGGAGCGGGATGCTGCGGGGCACGGGGAAGGGCCACGTCAGGTCCATGCCTGCCTGGCAGGGGACAAGGGGGGACATTCAATGGGTGGTGGCTACACGATGCCACGGCTGTCAGCAACCTGGAGCCTTTGAGTTTAGAGACCCCAGCTCCAGCGGGATAAGGGAACCTCCCCTCCTATACCAGCTTGCTTCAGCATGGAGAGACACCAGTCAAAGCCATAAATTAAGACCGCAGGGTCATAAATTAAGATCACAGAGGATGTTTGCGTGCAGTTTCGGAAAAAGACTGAAAAAGTCAGTCTCTCTTGAGAAGAAACCCTGCAGCTTCCCCACTTTTTAACGGACACCAGCATCCCCTTCCCAGTCCCAGCCGAGCAGAGCTCTTATGTTGTCCCCTGACACAGGGCACATCTGCAAGAGCATCTCTGTATCCCAGGCGGCTGCACACCAAGGACTCCAAGCTAATGAGAGCCATTTCTTAATTTTTGGCCAAACCAAGTATTTTCCTTTACAGGGGCACTCACAACAGAATTCAGTTGTTGATGAAACATGCGTATTGATGAAAAATGCCACCCTATAAATGAAGGATTCCCCATTAAAAAATATAATTCTTATTTTATGGAGTTTCCTTCTAATAATATTATTTTTACCTATTAAATTACATGTCAGAAGTAGTTATTGTATCGTGTCATATTATGACAAGAATAATAGTTGAAATATTCTCATTTTATTTTCCATTACAATCACAAAGAGCAGCTGTTATCTGGTACTATTTGAGACATCTTTTCTTTGTTCTAGATCAAAGTGGCTCCTGTTTGTGCCCTAGCAAAGCTGTCAAACCGTTTCATTACAAAACGAACAAGGGACACTTTGATGTGTGATGAAGGCAAGGCAGTTTAATCAGTATCAAGCCCAAACCACTCTTAATTAAGAAATAAAAATTATTGAAGCTCTTGTGTCACACTATGATGTGTCAGTAATTGTAAGACACGTAATGCGCTGCCTTCCCAGGTATGACATGACATGTTGGAATGGCAAAACATCCCTACGCACTAACCACATCTTGAGATACCCAAACAATTTTTCCTCAAAGTTCTAAAAAAAATAGGTTTTTTCAAAATTCTGGTTTATGGAAAACTGAAAATATTGGGGTTTGTTCTAATTCAGCAGCTATAGATTATTTTCCTTTGGGACATTTCATAAGAATCCTGAAATCTGATGAGCTTTATACCTCCATCAGTTACTGGTTTTCCAGAACATCATCTTCAATTTACTTCTGTGGAAGCCTAATTTGTTTAGCAATGTGTTATCACATGAATTTGGTGAATTCTTTCTGAAGCAGCAGATCTCCATGGGGAAAAAAAAAATGCAGATTTAGTGAATCCAGAATATGGATTTTGAAGGCACGTATCAGTTTCATCAAGAAGGTCTGAAGACAAATAACCTAAGACTTTTCCTTAAATTTATGATAAATTCATAGATTAAACTATCAAAACAAAATACAAATATTGTGATAAAAATATCAAAATAAAGTATTTTGATATGAATTGCATAAAATAAAGTTGTAAGAAGGTCAAAAGACATTTCAGAATCCTTAATGTTTAGATTACAAGATTACAAGCTTAGGGATGAAGTCATGTTCCCTCGTACTTCTCATCAGCTTTCCTGGCCATCTCTTGCACTGCATAGGGAAAGGAGAACCTCCATCATCTCCACTGTGCAGAAACGCTTCCTCACTGGAGGTTGCAGCAACAGTAGGAGAGGTGGGAAGGACCACGGGTTTGTGTTTTCTTCTGGACAACAAAGCCCCTTGAGAAACCTCCTCTCCTGCCCCTGTACTGCAGCCCGTCTCTGCTTTCCCTTTTGATTGCCACCCCTCAGCCTCGATCGTTGCTTTTATTTATGCAAACTTAAAGCCATATATTTTATGGCTATTTTCAGCAGATGCAAAGCACAACAGCTGGATATTAATGCAACTTGGCATCACAACGATTTGGGGCTGCTTTTTTTTTTTTTTTAATTAACACTCTACCATATTACAACAAGGAAACAATTTCTCTTCTTTTATTACCATCCTAACCCTGAGCCAAGTATTAAATAAGATTTAATTTAATTAGTTCTTATATTCTCCTCTCTTGCAGGATTATTCAGTAACACAAGGTCCTTACCCAGCTCCCTTTCTCGCAGGCAGATAAAAATCCTGCTGATGGTGGTGGGAACACATCAAACACCTAATTTACATGCAAGACGTGTTACTGGGTTATGAAAAGTAGAGATATTTTCAACCAGTCCTGTGGTTCACCTTTTGCTCTGCCGCACTTTCACAAGCTGCTCCGCTCTACGTGCTCTTCCGCAGTAAGCGGGGACGTCGCACGCATCAGACCCCGTGCTCAGTACCGCGGGTCGCTCCCGAAAAATTAAAGCTTCGAGCTGTAGGTTCAAGGTTTATATGCTATGCCCCCTTATCCTGCGGGCATCACTCCTCTCCCTCATCTCCAGCTTTTCTCTGCAGACTAGATGAGCCAGTTTTCCTTACCCTTGTGTTTAGGGGGATGGATTGGTGGTCCGAGGAAATGCCTCTGGTCTCCTCTTTAAGCATGCTGGGATGTAGACATCTGGCGTTCTCAGCCCCACTGGGTGTTTGCATCCAGAAGACATCCTCTCCACTCATTTATGAGACTGCCAAGTAGGACCCCACCAAAAGCCTTGCTGAAGGCAAGGACTATGGCATCTGTTGCATTCCCACACTTCACCATTAAAACCCCTGAATTAAATGGGTGGCTGCTGTGGCCGAGCAGAGCTATGCTCAGTCTATCGAGGGGAGGCTTCCACCAGGATTTGAAGACATGGAGTCACCACTGCGTGGGTCCAAGGTAGAAACTGACCGAGTGGGACCTCAAGGGATGGGAGCTCCCAGAGGCACGTGAGCCGTGTGAAGATGGGTTGGAGCAGGAGCAAGCCCGAGTCTCGTCCCAAGCAGGAACAGCTGTGAAACACCGGCTGTGCCTCCAACGCAGCCTCAAATGGTCTCTGGTGCTCGCTCTGGGCAGCAAGCAGTAACAGCAACTGTGAAAGACGCTGCTGAAGGGTTTGACACTGCTAACCATGACTCGTCACCTTGATCCATCCCCTGGGTGACCAGAAGCAGCAACAATGGGCACTGGGCAGCCCGGGCTGGACCGAGCTTGAGAAACCTTGTAGATGTTTTTGCTTTGGAGTGGGCGTCTCATCCTTTTGAGGCAGCAATCAATAACCTAAATGTTGCGATTAGTCACTTGAAGTCAATGGACATTGACAGCCGCAGCCTGGATGGAGCACGGAAAGCGATGCCTTTGCAAGGAGCCCTTGGGAAGGGGAGGCACAGTGTCACGTCACACAGATCATCGTTGGGGAGTAAGAAAGCATGCCCTAAGCTTATTAGCTAGGCAGTGTCTGCTCCACGAAACACAAGCTTCTAGCCGAAAAAGGAGAGCATCACCCTGAAAGCAGCATATTAGAGCAAAACCCCAGAGCCTCGGGACAAATGCACCCAACAGGACAACCAGTACCCAGCTCTGAAGGTTTTCATCCGTCCAGAGCAGAAAACCCATAGGCTGAGTCAGGCTGTTCTGCTGTGAGTCACATCCACCGATGTCACGACACTCCTGCCAGCAGCCTCGCCTGAGCGGGGGCTAAACCCTGCCTGCTGCCGACCGCCCTCCGCGCCCGGTGCCGGCTCTGCCCTCGGCATCCGAATCGCCCGCGCCTCCAAGCGCACCGCCTGCGGCAAAACCCGTAGCGATGCTCCAAAAGTAGAGCAAGGAGAAGTTCTGGCCACAAGCAGTATCTGGAGGAGACGTTGAAAGGCAGCAGCTCTGTGAGGGGAAGGCAGAGATTGATGGGAAGAGCGAGGAGGGGGGAGAAGCCTGGGCAGGAGTGGGCGTCTGGTCCAGGTACTGGTGACAGCATGCCGGAAGGCTTTCGAGTCTGCGAAAAGCACTCTGCGAAAGAAAAAAAAAAACAACCCAACATTCGAGCAGCGAGGTGAAAGGTCTGGAAAAAGCGGTGAGTGAGGGGGAAGGAGGAGGAGGAAACGTGGGCACATAAGTAGGTGGTGCCACATAGCAAGTTTCTGATGTAGCCAGGAAAGGCATCCAGAGCTCCCGATTCCCAGTCCCACGCCTTCACTGGGAGACCATCTGTCCTCTCCCGAGGGGAAGGAGCCCCCAGGTCAGGCAAGAGCGCTTTCCTCATCCCGCGAAAAATAGCAGGCGGTGCCGAGCGTCAGCACGGCACCGATTCTCGGGGTTCCTGCTCTGGCAGCTCTGCTCCAAGCTGGGGCTGTGCCTGCTGGTACCTACTCCATGGGAGAGCAGCATCCCTCCTTTGGGACCTGCCATACTTACCTGCCTCCTAAAATGGTGGCTCAGGAGATGATTTAAAAGCATCAGATGATAGCTCTGATTTTTTTTTTATCTGGTGCGCAGCCATAACTAATCCAATTCCTCCCTCTGGACCATTTTTAAGAGGGTTTTGCATCGGATGAAAGGATATCTTTCAGGAAGACAAATGTTCCCACAAATTCTGTTGAACACAGACCGTAGAGCAAAGCAACCAACCAACCAAAACAGTTCAGTGGCGGGTCTCTTTTTTTCTTTTTTTTCCCCCTCCAGCCTTAATTAGAACGAAAATTTTAACAGGTCTGAATAGTAATTCTTTTTCCTGGTATCATCTGTGGTTGCGAGAGCGGGCACAACATTCTCCCATTTCCTGAAGCCGTGACGCTCAGGCACCCCTGGAGGAGGACTCACAAGCAGTGCTGGGAATGCCTTTGGGCTTGTCTGTGCTGCTCCGCTGCAGCGAGGGCACGTCCCCATTGCACTGACTTCATCCCCTGGAGCTGCCAACACCCCGCGCATCACCTGCCCTCACCCTGCCTGCGCTCGCCACGGCAGGGGCCAGTGCCCTGAGCCACGGGGGTGACCTGCAGCAGCTCCGGAGCAGGGAGGACATGGTCCAGACAGGTTCTTCAGGAGGGTGCCAGCCTACCGGCACGATCAAGGGGAAGCGTGCTGGTGGCCCAGGTGTCTCCTGTCATGCAGACCTTATTGCCCAGCATGATCCAGGAGACTTCTCATCTGGAGCTTTAAAAAGCAACAAGCTGTAGGGGATGCCTGCATGGATGTTGGAGGACTGGATGCACGCAGCTTCTCATCATCATCTCCCTCTAGGTATATGAGGTTAAGTGTTCAAGATCAGGAGACTGAAATATTGCTCAAGAGTTCTGAAAATCAAGGTGTAGCTCATCCACAAAGAACAAGGCATCTCCGGTAGGTAGTTTAGCAGCAACTCGTGGGGTCAGGAGCCGGGTAAGCAGCAGCAGGTAACACATCCTACCTCTTCCCCAACGTGGCTGCAGGAACTGCCCAGAAGCTCTTGCCAGCAACGCACGTTTCAAAGTGCTTTGCAAATATCACAGCCCGTGAGGAGCAAAATAACTTCACAGTAGTGTAACAAACAGGCTGTATAGCCGGGGGGGTGGCTGTGCCCGGCCTCACTGCCAGCCAGGGACAGGCCGCAAGGGACCTGCCTCCCCCGGTGTCCCCCGCCAGCAGCGCACCCCTCCGGGGTGCGCAGGGCTGCCAGTGGCTCCTCGCACAGCCGCGGCGGGGAGAAAACCAAATCAGTCTCTTTCCATCCCATGGGAATGCAAACTTTTGACATCGTTCAAGAGGCCCTGTCAGTGTAAGCCCTGCATTTACATGTCTCTGCTTTCTCCCTGTGAAACGGGGGTGCCAATTTTGCTGCGCTACCAGTAATAAACTTTTAATGCCATGTATTCAGGATCCCTTGTTTGCCCTGTAGAAAGTTTCTCTTCATGCATCAGACTCGGAGAACAAAGCACGGGCTGTTTAGCCGCAGGATTTAACCACCTGTTGTAATACTTCGTTGATCTAATCTTTCCTTTTAATTAAAAGCCTTTCAGTTTGGTTTGCAGGTTTTTTTTTTTTCCTCCCTGCACCGAACGCAGGCTTGCCACCTGCTTCACCGGCTCCGTCTCTGCTGCGGAGTTCACATCAAACCTCTTTGATTTTCCCCAAATGCATGGAAAAGGCTAGAAAAAAAACCAAAGCCACCCCAACAAGCGTCCATCTGGAGACCCATCACCACCCAGCCACTGCTCGGTACAGCGAAGGGTGAAATTAAATGGCCCCGGGTAAGCGGGGAGCCAGCAAGGCGATTCACATGGTGTCCGCTCATCTTCAAGGCTGCTAATCTCTAGTTGAGGGAAGAAATAAACAGCCTTTGGGAAACGAGGTGGGACCCTGCTCTCTGGGCACCCAGGGGATTGTTTTGGACTCCGAGAGAAAATGGTTTGCATGAGGATAAGATTTAAAGTTGGTTTCAAGCAATGATATAAATTCTTCTCCATCTCGTAATTACAACATCTACAGTTACATCAGACGTCTCCTGCAATGGATGCATACTTTAAAATGGCCGCTTTGAATACCGCTCTAACTTTTTTCCTCTATGAATTTAAATAAAGCCCAGACTCCATCAGCCAGCAGAAGTACTTTTTAGCCTTTTGAGTAGGTCACTCCAGAAGAGGAAAATCAGCAACTAGAAAAACAAGTTTTCAGAAGATGCAAAAAAGAGAAAAATCCAGCTGCAGAGATGCCACCCCTGCTGAAGCCGTGTACCGGTACTGCCTTCTCAGCCGCCCATGGCAGCTCCTCCGCAAGAAGATACGATCCTCTCTCCCTCCCAATTACAAGTCATTGCTCCTATCAGGCTTTAAAAGCTTTTCTTGTCTTCCTGAGAAGTACAGTGACAGCCCTTTAAAACTGGTCACATGCTGAACTCACCAAAATCATTTGAAAGCTCTGTACTTACGCTGTTTCTAGCATTTCACCTTTCAATGCTAGCAATACAGCAAGGGAACCCTACCTGGCCCCAACCAGCCCAATGGAGCCACCTTCAGCTAACGTGGCCACCGCCGCCCGTGAGAAAGAAAAGCCAAAATATTATCTAAGACGACTGCAGCAAGGCTTTGGGTGTACCAGGTGGCTGCGGTTTTCCACGCCTTTCTCCCTGCTTTGACAAGAAGTATATATTAAAAGCCAAGACACCTTTGGTGCCATCACCATCCGCTGCATCCAATATTCTCCTCCACTTCCCTGAAGGCGGGCTGCTGCCGAGAGCCGGTGGCTCCGGCCGGCGAGGCAGCCGGGGCGCAGCGGAGATGGCTGCTCCGTGCCGTGCCGCGCCGTGCCGCCGAGACCTGTCAGGATGTGTCACAACAGGCGGCGTGTCGTGCCTCACCGCTTCGTCGAGCAATAAGCAAAAAAAAAANAAAAAAAAAAAAAAAAAAAAAAAAAAAAAGAAAGAAAAAAAAGATTCAGATCTAATATGTGAGTGGGCCGGTATGTGCAAAAGAGATGAATATGAAGTAAAACATGCTGGATGCTACAGTAATAACCGGGCGCACGCGGGAGAGGCTGGAAGCGAGCCAGGGAGGGGAGATACGAGAGGGATGCTGCTGAGCTCAGCCTGTGCGTGGCGGCGAGGCAGAAGCTCCTGAATGAGCGCGAGGAGGATCCCGACACTGCTCCGACGAAACCAGAGGGAGCCCCCGACCACGTCCCTCCCACCCCGGGCCGGGACCGGGACCCCTCTTGGGCTCAGCCGGGTGCTCACCAGCCGCCGCGGGAGTTTCATTTTGTGTACGGGGAAAAGGCTGGATTTTGTCCCTTAAAAATAAGGCGGTTCTTATACACGCACTGGGGCCAGTGAACTGCGCCGCAAAGCACCGAGATGAGTGACTTTAACAGGTCATTGCGAAACGTAAGAACGAGTCCCCTGATATTTCAGTATGAAGCGGGGGCACCAGCTGGCGCTTCTTTCTACGGCACGGCGATGCTGAACCTAAGGGCCCCTTGGGCAGCGATTTCGTGTCCCTGCAAACCCCCTTTTGGGGACAAGCGGGAGGAGGGCTGAGGTCGCAGGCAGGACCCGCCGCCGAGTGGCATCCCGGTGCCTGCGCCCCCATCCCTGCCTGTCGGAGGCGGCGGCGGGAGGAAGGGCTGTCTTCCCGAGATCCCGTGGGTGTTCGACACAGCCCCTTCTCAGCAAACACACACGTTTATGAAGCGCAAACTTTTAATGGCATATGGATGAGTCATTACGGGGTTTCAAAACGCGTAAATATGATCACATCCTAATTTGGTGTGTCACCGCTGAGCTACCCTGAAGCTGTGGGGTTACTCGGCTCTGCAGAAACCTCGGAAATTCCTGCCCAACCTTGTGATGAAAAAATTAATTTACGTTTGTGTCACTGCACGCAAAGAGTTAATTTTTTTTCTTTTTTTTTTTTTTTTTAAATTTTGGCACTGGATTTCAATGGAGGCTTATGCGCAGTTTTACAACCCAGTACTGCTATGTTTTGCACCTCCAATTTACAACCGAGTAATAAGTAAACACAAGATTTGTTGGCTACATAGGATTTTCCAAGGTGATTAAATAATTTTCTAAATAGCTCTGAGAAAGAAGCTGTCTAAAATCCCCAGGGTAATAGGAAATTAACTGCATACACACGCGCTCTAAAGATAGAGGAGGAATTCAAATTTACTGAGAAGTAATATAAAATATTTAAGAAAGCAAACAAAATTGAGTAAGAACCGTGCAATGTAAATTAAATCTACCCAAACCAGCAGCGACTGCTTTCGCTGCAGCAGCTCCTCTGGGGGACTCCACATGGGCACCAGGCTCTGCGCGGGCCCTGCTCTAACAGAGACCATCACGGACAATTGACATCACAGAACGAACACGCTTTAAAGACCTCTGAATATTTTGTTAAATGGGCAAAAGCATTCATCAATCTTTTCAGCATCTCCAACCACAGCTCCCCTCCCCCCAAAAGCAGTATTCTTTATGGACTCACCCAAAGACCAGGGAGGCAGAAGCATCCCAGATTGGGCTGAGAGGGATGGGTTTGGGGTGAGCACTTGTACGAGGGACCATCTGATGACCCAGGGACTTGGCAGTAGCCTATGTTAGGGCTTCCCAAGCTTTTCCATAGTGGGAGCCACCTCCACTGCCTTCCTCAGCCCTGGGGCTGAGCTGCCAGCTGGAGCTGCCAGCTTACATGGGGATGGGCAGCCAGCCTTGACCCACCTCCTCGGGTGGGAACTGCAGCCCAAAACCATGTGAGAAGGGGACTCGCCCTTGACAAAGGCTGCAGGTGCAAGCGATGGGGCAGGGCGAGCAGCCCTGCCTGGGGGCATTCCCTGGGCACAGGCAGGGGGAACACAGAGCCAGCGGAGGAAGGGCTCTGGAAAGCCATCCCTCCTGAGCAGCTCGAGGAAATTCATATTTCATGTTCTGCTCCTTCTCTGCCCACGGAGTTCTTTCTCGTGGTGGTGCGTAGGTGTATGCGAGGGATTTATCCTTTCCCCACTGAATCACTGCAGCACAACATCTTTTCAACCCTTCTGTACAGCAGAAGAGCCTCATGGCATTTCTCCTCATTTTCCTGCTCAAGGAGACAGCCAGCGAGCTCCACAGCATGACCCCTCCTAGCCCCGGGGAAGACATACCTGGGGGAGCAGACAAGCCCCCCTCCTGCCAGCTGGCACCCCGAAACCGCAGCCCAGCCTGCCTGGGGCCAGCATGAAGGTGTTAAGGATGCTGCTGATTTTTCAGCTGGAAAATGTCTCAACGCTCAAGGGAAGGAGCGGAGTGGGCTGCCCCGAGCACGGTGTGCTCTCCCCACTGCCTCAGGAGGCCGGATCTAAGCCAAAGTGTTACCAAATCCCAATTACTGCAGTAACGAGTGTTTGTAGGGGCCACTGGAAGACGTTCCCTCACCATGTCTGAAACTGGTGTTTGTGTATGAGTTTTCTGCATTTCGAAAAGAAAACATGAAGGAAATGAGTTCTGCAGCTGTTGTCGTGGGCAAAGCCACCTCCAGGAGTGAAGGCATGGCCACGAGCAGATGCTTTCCCTGCTGACCCTCGTATAAATTGCTCATTTAGAAGAAGACACAGGAGCTTTAGGCAGGTAGCCAGCAATAAAAATGTAAACGACAACAAGGGTTTTTTGGCTGCATTGAGAAACAGGCACCTCCTGAAATTTCAAATTAACACTAATGACCCATCCGTAATAGTTGTTTAACCCAACAGTGCTTTCCAACTCACAGCGTTAAGCTTCACCACACCTCCATGAGACGCTGAATCTGGTGGGCCTGTCGCAAGGCGGTGGGCCCCAGTAGGACCATGCCTGTCCAGCACCGCTGTGTTTTTATTGAACTTCAGTCACTCCTTGACCCAGATCAAGTTTAAAAAAAAAAAAAAAGTATCTAGAGGTTTTGCAGTTGTATTTGTGTGCAGTCTGGAAGATCAATAAGTAACTTGTGTCATATCCTGTCCCATCCTCACACCTTCAAGCCAACAGTGCCCAGCTCCTTCCTTCCTCCTCCCATTTCCTCCCTCAGAAGAGGGGAAGATCTCACTGGAAGTGCAGACAAAACCCAATCATTAAGCCATTGGTTCTGATTTCCCACATTTAATCTCCTCCAGGCTAGGAGAAGGCGGGGGGTGGGAGGGTGCACCCTGCTCTGACCCCATCAAGCTGAGTGGATTCTCCCCTCTGGTTTGAGCCACACCTGACTTCATGCCATCTCAGCAACCTGGATGGTTTTGGAAGGTTTTTGGTAAGGTATCCCCCAGCTTCTCTCTGATATTTTTGCTCCCTGGTCTGTTTCTCTTTGTTTTTTATACCCCGTCTCCCGTTCAGTTTCTGGCCTCCAATGAAACTTTAGCACCTGACTATGGAGGTGCGGGCCACCGTTTAGAAAGCAAGTTGAAACAGGGTGGATCAAGACGACGACTGCTGAGGGCAGCCACATGGCTGGGCAGCAATGATTCGTCTCCCAAATTCCCAGAGACCGCTTGTAATGGGCTAGTGTCACCTCCCAGCAGACCTGCTTTGTTTGCATTCTTGCGCAAATAGCAGTGCACACAAAAGCAAGAGCGCAGGAGGTGGAAACGGCATTAAATAAGACTGCCGTGCTGCAGACCCTGCCTGGGGTTTAGTTCCTCCCTCTTTGCTTTGGCCCACGAAAGCCCCGCAGGCGGCGCACATAACAAGGCCACCCATAAACGAGGAGTCAACCACAAGAGCAGGAAAAAGCTTCCTCCAGTGAGAGCCGCAGTTCAAGCTACTCCCTCCTCCCCATCCCCAGAAAATTAACATCTGCTTTTAGAAAACACAATTGGAAAAAAAAAAAAAAAAGAAGGAAAAACCCTGGGGAAACTAAAGAGTTCTCACGGTGAATTTTATTTTGTAAGCAACAATATAAACATGTGAATAAGAACAGGCATCATTTGCAGGGCTGGCCTTTGATCCAGAGTACCTGAATCTAGCAACCCTTCAAGAGCAGATGAGGGCAAGCCCTCACCTGCGACTCCAGAGGCTAGCCAAGTTGCAGTCCACCAAGACCTTTGTCATGGAAAGACTAATGCTTGAATATCTGCTGTTACCAAATGTATGTGCAATCTCGGAATGTTCCTCCCACCTTCCCCCCCCCAGGTAAAAAAGGAAAAAAAAATAATCATACAGCTGCAAACCGGTAAAAAAAATTGCTTCCAGCTTATTGAGACTGAAATGGCCTGTTGGACTATAAACTGAAATATCATTCTGGAGATAACCAACTGGTCGTGACACAAAGTACTGTATTTACAACTCAAAAATATAACTGTTATATACTTTAATTTATAGCAAATTTAATACATTAGTGTTTACAAAATAAATTCTGGACTCAACTGAAACAGCGTGGTGCTTAGCAAGTTCTTTTTCCTTCCTCTCACTTTAATCGAAGAGACCAGCAAGCTTAAGAGCTTCTTCTGTGATCCACGCACAACTTTCCATCGTGCCAGATGTTGGAAAAAAAACCCAAAAACCCAGAACATTTCCTGCATCTCTAAAGTCTCGTTGCTTGGTACCTTCTATCACTCAAGCTGTACAGTTCAAACCTTAAGCTGTCCTTTGACAAGTTCCATACACATCTCATGAAAGCTACTCAGATACTAACCAGGGCACTGGCTAACGTTACAAACTGAAGAAATATCTTATCCGTATTACTAGCTCACACAACAGGAAAGAGGAAATATGACTACACATTCAATCTCTTATTTCTAACAGCAAAGCTGCGAACTCCATTGCTTAAAGTAAGATACTTCAGTAAGTGAAACAGTACCATACAGTTCAAGAAACATTTTTTTTAAAAAACAAACATTTTAATAGTATAAAAAGTTGTTTACTGGTGTTTCTACTATAAAGCTTTGTTCCACAAATCAAAAGTGATAAAATAATTAGATACGTTTACAGTGATAAGAGACTGCAGTGTAGACATTTCAGCTCACATTTTGCTGACCGTTTCAGTACAACATAGACTGTGACTGAATCGTTAATACACATCTATGACACAGAGCAAACTGCAGACATGAAGTGCACACCTGAATATGGAAGTTTACCCACTGGCATGGTAACTTACTTTCTTCAGCCCTCCCTTTCCCCTCCTGAACATGTTGTAGGCAAAAACTGTATTCAGAAACTGAGGCATATAACTATTTTGACTGCAGGAAAGCAACTCTTATTGAGGGAGCTGCACAGAGGAAAAATGGATGCACACAAACACACCACGGTAAATTCCAAAGTTATATGCCGACTATTTCTCCTTAGATAAAATGACATCTGCAAAAGTGAAAATGTACAAAAAATAAAAACTGTCAAATAAATAAAGAATACAGATGTTAATTAATCACATACATAAAGAAACGTATTGGCATACTGTATGCAGTATACGGTATATTCATAGAATCATGTGGGCTGGACAGCACTTAATAAGGAGTCACATGCTAAAGACATAACTCCTTGTTTCTCTCCTCCAAAAGATCTTATGGTTTCTGGATATCAAGTGCAACCTTTTACACCGATGCATAAATCCTGCATCATATTTCATCTTTGTCACACCTAGGATGCTTTTGTTTGTTTGTTTAAAGATCCACAGAGAAGTCCAAAAAGTTGTAATGGTCTGAATCACAATTTTTGCAGCCCTGTCCATGCTACTTGGTCTCTTGGGTTTCCTACCAAACGAGTTTTTAGTAATTGTACAGTATATAAAACCATAGTTTTTCCCACCGGAATGACAGCCAATCATATGGAATCTTCCATACTCTAACTGGCATCTTCTACACTCCTGAACTGCAGGTAGGTAGGTATTATGCTGTAAGTGTGTTACACAAAGGCTGCTGAAACCGTTGAAAGTGATGTAACGATAGTTAAGTGTCAAGTACGTCCGCTATAATACAGAATCAGGGTCTAGGTCTATCAAATGCTATATCCACATAACATTTTAAACCATGAAATATTTTATGCATTTTTCTTTTTTCTACAAATATTGTTGCAAACTTGCTGTTAATTGTGTCACGAGGTTCGCATTCCTAATTCTCCAAGGATTTTTAATTCAAATGTTTAACACCCATATGTACGCTAGGTACACTTAAAGTAGACACTGAAATTTCAAGTAAAATGAACTGTAGCCACATCTACTGGACTCAATACACGTCCCGACATCTAGATTTACTTTGATAAGTTATACAAATACATAATACATTCTTAAATAATGAAGACCCACAATATTAATTTGTGAATCTTCCCACGTTATAAAACCACTTTTACAGGAATGTTTATCCACCTGTATTACTGTTTTAGTTTGCAGTGTCTCTTGCTTTCCTGTTTCCACAGATTACTGTACCAGTTCTTAGGCTTTGGCTATTGAAATCTCTTATTTGAATGAGGCAACACTGGTTATTAAGGCTGGTTTTTTTCTCTTGTGAAGTTTCATTCTTTACTATGACACCGTTTTCCAGAGCAGAATGACTATCTTGTGTCTTCAGGTTCTGTTTTTATGACCTTCCTTTCTATGTTGTTAAAAGCCGAATGAGGAAAATCCTTTAAAATACCAAGGCCTTCTGCATTAAGAAAAGAAAGAAAGAAAGAAAAGATGTTAAAAACACTGCTTGAAAACAAGTATATTCTGTTCTTAATTCAAGAAAAAGATGCATGAACCATATGAATACTAACAGCTGAAGCAATAAATTCTGCCTCCTCCTACTGGGCTTGAACCCAGCTGGGTTAGAACCACCTCAGTTATACTGCAGTGATGACAGAGTAATCACCACAGATTTACTTCAATTCGCTCTGGGAGCAGGGCTTAGTGGAGATGCACTCTTCACTTGCATTTTGAAAGGGAACCGGTAAAAATCCCCAACTAGAAATTTCACCAAATGAATTATCACTGGGACAAACTGCAAAAAAGGTAAGCTAAGACTGCAATATACCAAAGTGGAAGACGTAAGATTCTGCCTAGTCTTCAAAACAACTACTTTTGCATCTTTTCTTTTAAATAACCTCTTTCCCATCGCATCTTTCAAACTCAGGTGGGATTTTATTATTATTCCTAAAGTTGCAGAAGTCTCAAGAACTCCTGGCTTGATCTACCGTGCCGAGTATTAAACTGAAACCACCCGTACAGATTTCACAGAGGATTCTTGCTGTCTTCTATCAAACTTAGAATGAGTTTCTCCCAATGCCAGAGGTAAATGACAAGTTTGCCAGTGAGCAGAAGTCAGTGAATGGGAAACCCAGTTCAAAAGACTGATTTGTTCACAGTACAGAAATACTGCGAGGTCCTTATAAACCAGAATAAAAAGTCTTTTTATAAAAAGTCTGATTCCTTTATACAGAGGGAAGCCATGTTATAATCAAACTGCATTACAATGACAGCAACATAAGTATTTAACAGCAGTAGTTTAGGTCAATACTACTCTCTAAGGACAGACACACGCCAGAACCTACTTACTGAAACCTAGTTACTGCATCCTCTAAGCTCTTCCCAAATAATACTCGATCTGATTGTGGATTAGCAAGTAACATTCCTCAAAGTTTTATCAAAAGCCTTCATTAAAAGGTTACGCATGAAGCATGCCAGGCTGAGCTACTAGCTTCTTCGCTCAAACACATCATGTATTAGTAAGGTTCATCACAGAATGTAAGATGATTACAAAGATTCTTTGTAAGAAGCAGTGGGTAATTTACAAGGGACAGCACTAACCCGAGGACTGGGACTTTGCCTCACCACTGGGGTAAAGCCGGATCAAATCACTGCACAGAGGTTTTCCAACATGCTGCTCTCCATCAAGTGAAATGTGCTGCAACTGTCTACTTGGTAGATTTGACATTCGGAGATTCAGCGGTCTTTCACCTGGAAGTTGTTCACAGTGAAACGTTGATGCATTAAAAGCAAAGCAATATTAAAAAAACAGGCAGAGACTTAAAGACATACTAATTCTATCAGCAAAGTGCATCCTAAATTCCAGCAAAACAAGGCTTATGTAAATATGCTGCTTTGCAGGCTATTCCACAGGCGCTCCTAGAAAGGGACACTCACCCTTTTTTTTTTTGTATGGCTAGGTGTCCCTTTCTAGGAGTGCCTGTGGAATAGACTGCAAAGCAGAATCTCTTATTCTGCTCAAAAAACTTCGAGATCCTGAAAATTCCCACTCTCACTGCAAAATGGATCAATGGTATAAAGAAACTTGCACTTATCAAGAAGAGATGGATCCACATACCTAATTCTTCCTGTATACCTGTGTGCCACATTGCTTGACACAAATGACACACTGCTAGACACAAATGAAAACCTACGTTTTAACACTTACTTATATCGATTCCCTTAATTTCTATCTCTATTGCTTCTCTTCCCCCCTCCTTAAACAAACTAGCTCTTAAAAAACAGATACAAGAACTTCTGGTTTTATTTGTTGTATTTGTAACATTTTGTCTCATTTCACAACAGTAAAAAAAGAAAACCAAACAGACGCAAAACAAACACTCCTAAAATTAATTCAAGCAAAGGAATAGCTAGTTGGTAAATCAAAGAGAGAACCACAAAACTGTAAGCTTTCTGAAGAATAACAAGCTACTAAAAACATCATTAGAATTTGCTTAGTTCTAAGTAATTTACATAGCCAGCTCCTCAGGTTTTGTTCCTAGACTGCACAAACAGGTAAACAAAAAGGGGTACCAACTACGTTATCTGCTTTACTTTCAATTGCCACAAAGCAAGAAGCCAAATGAAATGCACCATTCTGCTCTATTTTCAAAACTTAGGGTAAAGTTAGAGCCAAGTTCTGCCCTCAATAATAGTAGTGCACCCTACCTTCTTCCCTCCCCACGTTATCCATAGGGAAAGCAGTTTGCCCAGATGCATCAGAGTAACAGAGCAGGATCTGACTGTACACCTGATTGCATTATTTAGACTGTAAGCACTTCAGGGCAGAGATCTTGTCTTGTCCATTCAGTGTTCCGTGTTCTACACTAGATAAATAACACCACTGACAAAGGTTGCATAATATCAAATGCATTTGCTAGCAGCAACACCATGCCTGGAAGCTACTGTACCTTGTCCATCAGCATTATCTAATGACATGCCATTGGGGCTGTGCTCTTCCGAGTTTTGTCTGTAACACCCTGCGGAAAGACGTCTCTCTAATGCAGCCTGGTTGCAAAGAAACTCCATCTGTTTTGCCATCACCTTTTCCGACTGCAAATAAAGCAAAAAAAATTCGCTCTATATACATACATATAGCGAGTCAAAACACAGGGATAAAACCAGTATCAAATCAAAAAGACTAACAGCCTAGATATAGGTCTTTGTTGACTCATATGTACAGATGTGTGCTTTACAGTTTCTTCAAAACTATCAAGCAAACAAAATATTTTTGCACCCATAAAGATTTTCATACTGTACATCTGAGTCACTCAAGAATACTTAAAATGCAAGCTGCTGTAGTTCATCCATGCAGAAATGCAACATTAAATTCTGTTCTTCGAAAACACACAAAAAGCACTTTCTGCACTTTAGGACTGCAGGTTACGTGAAGAGAATCTCAAGAAAAGCAAAAAATAACGTCTTAATTATCCAGTTAGCTCTGTTCAAATGTATGTCTTCACAAAATATTCCAAGAGCAATGGCAACATCTGCTAAAAACTTATGCCAAGATTTCACCAGACATCTTGGAATCTTTATTTTAGGAAACAGCACTACACAAGCTTAAAAATCTGCCATTCTGAAAGTGTAGGATGACAGTATGTTTGTGGGGGATAAAGGTGTGAAATGTCTGTCTAGAAGAAGAACAAGACCTATACACCTCTAGAGAGTGAAACTAAACAATGCAGTGCAACGTGGGAGGAAATGGCGTCTGAATGTTTGTCATTGACTTTAATGCCAAGAGAATTCTAACTTTCAATATAATCTTGTTCTTGAGAATGTAAATAAGCATCTTGCAAAATTAAAAAGAAAATCACAAGTCAAGAAAGTTGATTTAGAAAAGCCACAATGAACATAAGAACAAAAAGTGTACAAACTTGAAACCTGTGATCGATAGGAAAAAATTTATTTTTCTTTCCGGTAATGCCATAATTGTTGCAACTAGTACAGAGGCCTATTAATTGCATAGCACTTAACTTTTCTTGGGAGAGGATGAAAGCCCTGACTTCCCACAGAAGTCTGCTTACTCTGCGTAGTTCAACAATCTACAAATGAGTACATAACAGACCAGCAAAGTCTGAGCTTCTCCAGCACAGTGATGACCCTGACAGCAGGGTAATGACATGACCGATACTTACTCTGGCTTAGAGCTCATCAGGTTCTGCAGAAGAACACCGATAGCTCAAGCTTGGTCTTGTGAAGTAGGTCAAAAAAACTATTTTCAAATAGTTTACTTTCAAGTGTACTTTAACTTTGCTAATCAGTCAACTGCTGTTACAACTTTTGAACTGTAGAATAATTTTTTAAAAGCACAAAACATTTCTCACTCATGCCATCCTTGTTGTTTAATTGGGATAAACGCAGAATTTTACACTGCAATGATGCTTCTGATCACCACAGAAAAACCTGTAGAGCTGCAGATGCATTTAATCTTAAAATAAATCTCTAGTCCGTTGTTATGTAGCAGTGACCAATGAAAACAGCCAAGCATACACAAGATGAAAATAAGCTTGCAAAAATCAAGTTCATTTAATCATTATCAGAGCATGAAGCACAATTGCTTTTTGATGTATCACAATAAACAGACTTGTATGACTGTACACTACTTTGCAATAGAAGAAGGTAAAAGACACCGTAACACATCTAGTCTCAGAAAACAGAAGCGTAATGTAATCATGTAATCTTACATGAAAATTCAGTGATTACTTTTGCCCAAGTCAGCTATACAAAATAAATTTATTGCAACTTAGCCTAAAATCCCTCCTTGGCAACAACTGGCAGTAGGACATGAGTATTTTGCCTCAAGGCTGGGATACATGACAGAAAAGACAAAGAAAGAATCGGAAACCTGTCTTCATTTATCAAAAGCTTTCTGGATACTCGAAAACACTGCTGTTCCACCAGGCTAGATGTTATTTAGAAAGGCAATTTATCCTCTCGGATCCAGAGGTTCACTATTTCCTAAATATATTGGCCTTTCTTCTTACAAGAAACGTCAGAACTGAGAACTCCAAGATCGCCTACTCTATTCCTCAGTAGACTCAGTAACTTGAACTTTCCATTTATAGCTAATAACGCAAGTAACACAGCACATACTGTACCAATAGTATCCTACTTGCTCTCGACAGGCAATCACGTATTTTCAAGCCTACTACACTAGATCTTACCTCCTTGGAACCATCAAGGGTAAAGCTGTAGGACTGTGTCAGAACAGTTTCAGAAGGTAAACCCAAATTAAGAGTGATGCAATCACAGCTAAGCTAGCTAGCCTTTGAAAACTGACAGTAATTACTTTAGTCATCAAAACAATACATCAAAATCAATGTACAAAGACATGGCCTGTATTATTCACAGTGTAGTGTAGTTGGTTTACCTGGGAATTAAGAGCCGTTGAGTCTTCACTCTTTCCTTTAGCCAAAGCAAGTGGCATTTTGTCTTGCTGATAGAGAGTCTGGACTGTGTCCTGGAAATCAGGATAACCATCCTATTGAGCATAAGAAGAAATGAAACACCAAGAGGGACATATTATTGATTTTTCTTCACCCTCTCTGTATACTCAAAAGAAAAAAAAACCTCAACACATTCCTGAACTTCTGTGAAAATTCCGGACTGCAATTTACATGTTTGTGCTACCCACTTCATTTAAGTTTGTGCATAAAACACGCACAGCCCCTCTACTACAACTGCTATACACCTAAAATGGCACACACAGACAATCCTATCTCTTCTCTCTCAGTTTCAGGTGAATCCAGACTACTGTTGTCACTGACATTAAACTAGTTTACATTCAGCCTTGCCAGGCAGATTTAGCCCTGTAGTTTCTGTCACTCATTAGATACAGCAGCTTTGGAGATTCTTAAGAAATCAAGTTTACATGTAGTCAAGACTAAGGCACAGCAGCTGGATATACTAACCTTGAGAAACTGAGCAAAGCCTCCTGAAATTCAATGTATTTCACACTGTACCTATACTAGCATCACAAAATGAAATATCACCTTTTTAAAAGTAGGGTAGCAAAGACTTTATATACTATGGAAAAACATGATTCAGTAAGTCTTTCAGTGTCAAATGCTTATGACATGCAAATCTCTTTTGCAGCTTGCATATGTACCAGTAAGGCAAATAAAGTTCCTGTGAAAGCCTGCCAGATTCCATTAAAATAAATTAATCATCGAAGCAAAGGTTGAAGATGAGAAATTTATCCTGCTTGGCATTCTAAAAGGAAAGCTCATGTAAAATAGAGGAACATCCAGAAATGTTTACAAAAGCACAGTACAGGTGACACTGTTAAAACGTGAGAGGAAGCTCGAGATCTTAAGACAGTCCCCAAACTTGAAAACAGTGACACCTATCACCGAGGATCCGCAGACCCAGGTATCAAAAGTATGCCAAATTAGGTATATTCTCCTTGTGGATTCTGGAGGCACATGCATGTAAATAACATTTTTGACAATAGCTGGACAAATGGGTTACAGCCCAAGAACGAGAAAAGTGATCTTTCAGAAAATCCAGAGGGGAAGGACTACAAGGCTGCCCACTGACCTGCAGAGCGGTGGTCAGACCCACGTCAGGTGCCCAGACCCCCCTGTGCACCGTAATGCCAATAAAGCTATTCTTTATGCCAAGGGAAAAAAATACCTGTCTGAACACTGCATATTGCTTTTATCCACCCAACATACTCCCTCAGGGAAAAAATAAACATGATAGGTATGCAAAATTTCATAACCCAGTAAATTGCCACAAAACCTCATCCTCTAGAAACAAAGGCTTTGCAACACACTTCCATGAGCACTGACCATTTTCATAGTTAGACCTGAATTTGTCTGGGAGAGGAGAACAATTATGTGTAGGAAGATGAGAAACTGAATACACAAAAACCTATCACTCAGGATTCTATTTTTGCAACAAAACAGGTAACACGGCTCTTTATAACCTATCTGTGATCACTTGCCAATACAAAACCAAAGGCTGTTCCCTAAAAGCGGGGCCAGCTGCCCGTCGCTGCCTCTTGCCATGACTGTCATGCGTCAGTCACACAGCTAACTCTCGGATGACGACACTGTTCTGCATCACCCTCCTGCAGCCCTTCCCCACCGCTGGCTGTTCTCCTCCCTGCTGCCCCGTGGGTAAGGGCTGAGGAGGAGCAGGCTAGGCCAGGCATGACCTGCTCTGCACCAGGTTTGCCTGGCAGTTCCTTCTCCCTCGGTGGTCAGGAGGGCCTGCTGCATGCAACGCAGCATTTTTGTTTTGCCATCCTGCTGCTCAGTTGTTTTTCAAGCGACTTCGTGCAGCAGATGTTCTCAGTCCCACATGTGCTTTTTCGCTCCCCCTAATGACATTTTTCCTATGCAAACAGTAGCTTCTACTGCTTTTGCTGTTTTTGTGAAAAAACACAAATCCTACACTTCGACTGGTTTTCTTTTCAACCTTCTCAGCGATGGTGGAGGTCGGCCTTTTCTCTCCTCTCCCTCCACTCGTACCAGCACCAAGACGCTTCCTCGCAGCCTCCGCTCAGGTCTTCCTGCCTGTGCCCCCCGACTCCCACTGAGCTTTGTCAAACTAGCCTTTGCAAGCTCTCCCCACCCCTCTCGTTCAACTGAACAGAGACACTGACACACAGAACAATTCCTTTATACCACAAACAGCACGAATATTTTTCAAACCCTCATTCTTTGCTCTCTTGGTTGCTCGCACTGACTCTGAAGGGGAACCTCCTCAACCCCAATGCAAAGCAGCAGCAGCGATGAGCAGCCTCTCCCTCCATGACTTCTGCGTGATATACCTGTGACTTGTTTTGCTTTCTAGCTGGTGCCACAACAGCTCATCACTTCGAGCGATCCTGATACTGAGTCACGGAAGATGACAAAATAAGGGGTGCCCCCACCCCGCAACACCTATGCAGGAGAGATCCTTGCTCTGCAGGAGGATGCACTGTTTCCATCCCTGTTCGCCTGTCCTGCTCTTTGTCCACAGCAGATTTAGGAACTACAACCCCTTTTTTATAAACTACTTCCAAATCCCAATTCACTCCATTCCCTTTTTCACTCCCTCCACACCTTTAGTCTGTCATTTGCCTGGAATTTTTTTTCCCCTTCTCCGCTCTACACTTCACTCCCACAGCTCGCCCACCCACTCTACGAATAAGAGGGGGAGAGCTCACAGGGGAAGAGAAAGGCTTTTACAGGTAATTTGATGTAATTCATGGCATATTGTTTCTTTGTAATGCTTGCTTGTGTGAGTTTCATATTCCTGAAGAGGATACGTTTACAATGGTGGCTGTAACCCGGCAATGTTGTAGCTTGCACGCACAGCTCTGCTAGCTCTGCTCAAGGATGACCTTCAGAGTCTCTCTGGAGGTTTTTTTTAAGTGTTATTATATACCAGGAAATTAACTCATCTTTTTTTTTTTTTTTTAAAGTAATCTTTTATGCTAGGCAAACAGGGTGTGAACTCTTTCCAAATTCAAGCCCTAGTATTTCAGACCACGCTTTGCAGAAACATTAATGACTAATAGGTAAAGGAATGGTGAATCAAAATACAGAGTTCAGCCTGAAAACAGAAAGGCNAAAAAAAAAAAAAAAAAAAAGAAAAAAGAAAAAGACAGCGCTAGTTACAACAACAACAAAAAAAATCACCCATGTTCAGATCCTCTGCATGATATTAGCATGATAGGGAGCCAACAGAGCCACAATGAAGCATTACAACTTTAACAACAGGAAAAGGAATTCTAATCCGGAACAGAAGGAAAAATCTGCAGCATTTGCTACCATTTTCATTTTTACCTCTTTCTAAAAACAAACAAGAAAAAACCTCCCACAAAATCCCCAAACGTACTACTAAGAAAGGACCTTTTTTTTTCTTTGCAAAATGCAAGCCCCAAGAACCCAAAACACTACATGTAAAAGTGATGTACTCTGTAGTACTACATCTTTTTTAATTTCTTTGAAGAAAATTCAATGATTTACAGTGTACCTCAGAATTATAACGCACTGAAGTAATGGTTTACTCCTTAGAAGACTCCCAAATTTGTAAGGAAAAAGACATTTATGCTGACCAACAACACTGGCCATTTCAAAAAAATCAATAATGCTATGCTATCAGATGAATTATTTCATTTAGCTATATTTTCAATTTCTTATTTTGGAAAAAAGTTGTATTTCTGAAATAGTCATTTGTACAGATAGGACATGAAAATTTCACAAGTGTTTTAAAATATGACTGGCAATTTTAGATTAAAAAAAAAAAACACCAAGTAAACATTCTTTCTCAGAATTACTGAACTAAAAAAATGCGTAGAGAAAGCAGGCCTTCCAGACTCTTAAGATCTCACCATGCCGAAAATAAGAGAATGCATATCCCCCTAAGGCTGTCCAAATTTCCAGCTCTCCAAAAAACCTAAAGTTTCAGCCTGGATTTTCTGGATTTTAATTTTAGTTTTTCTTTCAATGAAGATCCTGTGGAAGAAAAGCACCTCCCTTGCAGTATGTCATTTTAAGATACTTGCTCACCATCAATTATTACTGAATGAAGGAAAAACTTCCTAATGCTGAATTCTAACAGTCAGTGAAATACTATGTCAAGCAGAGGAGCGTCAGCTTCCCACCAGCTCTTATAAATTAGGACTAGACTAAAGAGGGGAGACTCAAGCAACCATCCTGCAACGTGTTGGTCAAGGCAGATAACAGTGAAGGTGGTTAACAGTTTTTCCCTGCTCTTTTTTGTGGATTGAAGAACAAGCATAGGTCAAAGCAAACCCTAAGACATGTAAATGACATTACTGACATCAAAGCTACCAGCAAATCCTTAATGCACAGTCATATTTTGTATTACATAAACTCATACTACAGCTGTACACAGACTGATGGAACTTAATAAATAAATAAAAGATACAATAAAAAAAATAAAAAAGATGAACTCCTCTATACCTATTCAGAAGAGCCTTTTCAAAACTAACTGCTCTCACTGGGGTTTCCCTCACAGGAAAAGCCTTTGTACAGGTAACAGAGCCTCGCGATACTGAAAAGATGAAAGCCTTGCATTCAGTGCATCATTTATCACAGGATGAGCTACGTATGAGAAACACGTTCCAGAATATGTTGCTACTATCCTCTACAGTTAAAGAATATATCACCTACCTGTGTCACATACAAATCTAGCTCAGGCCTAGCTTACATTCTAATGCACTTTTAACCTACACCTTTTGGAGTAGACAGTACAATACTAAGGATGAATTAGATACCCACATTAACAGTAAAACAGTAATTTGTTTAAAATATAAATTAAAAGGAAGATTTTCTATTCTTATGAGGTATATAGGTATACATACTTAATTTTTTTTTTTATTTTATTTTTATTAAAAGCGACTTTTTAAAAGGCCTCTAATTTACTTCCGAGCAGTGGTAACTGAAGAAAAAGATAGAACTACATATATGTTGCTCCTGCACTGCTAACAAGAAACTCCCAGCATCTCCCTAAGAAACATCTTGTGCAGGTATACACATTAGCTATATATACATGTGCTTTTTGCAGAAAAATAATTACAAAAAACCTGTAAATTAGTATCTACAGGCACAACCATTTGTGTTGACACATACAGCCTTTAGTTAGCTTTTGACTTTTCAACATGATCAGTTTTGTAATTTATAGCACAGTCAGAGATGGCTGGTATTCTGCCATCAATCCTTATCCGGAACTCTGGTTTCTGGACATGATCAAAAGTTGACTCAAGCAAATTAAGAAAACTCCACCGCACGCTGACTTAAAAGCAGGAGGCCTTATGGGAGGACATCCTATAGCACTTGAGCTTATCCCACTACAGAAAGTCAGTAAGTCCCATTCCTCCCCCTCCTACTCACTCAGAGTGCAAAACACTGAGAGTAACTTTACCATAAAGCAAATCCTACTCTTTTACCCCCGCTCCTACAGGTTTCTCCATTAAGCATTTACATTAGCAGAGACAGTGGTGATGTTCTCCCCCTCTCTTTTCTCTCACACCCATCAACTGCCTGTCAAATGTTTTTTTGCCAAATTTCCTTAAGACAGATCCCTTCAAAACAAAAGTGAATTTTAGCATGCATAGGTCAAAATACAGGAGTCACAATACTGTACCTCTATCTTGATTCTCTTTGGTGACAGCTCATCCCTTTCTCCACATTTTGATCTAGAAGAGAAGACACATACACTATCAGTAAACAGCACATTAACCCTGACTATCAGAAATAATCATGAAAAACAGAGTCAAGGGAAAAAAAATAAATCGGGCAAGAACAAGTGAGATGCACAGAAAAAGCCTTCAATTCACTTGGACTTGGCAGTAAATGTCACTCAAGTACAGAGGAATACAAGGAGCTTGCATTCTTTTCGGAAGTGTTAAGAGACTCACACGCTTTTCTTCCTAACAGAAAAGAAAACTACCTGAGCACAGAGAATTACAGGAATGCCTTTGGCATTGCTTACCCAGAATGGATGTATATTTACATTAATCACTGTGGAAGAAAGGGGAGCAAAGGAAAACCATAAAAAGCTCCTAGAAGTGTAGGAAAGTGTATTTTGAAATGATACTGCATTACACATCAGGGAGCTGACATTTAAAAACAATATACAGAAAGTATCGAGACTTTCAATTATATTTATTAATTCTAATGTTTTAAATGTATTTAAAAGCTGTTAAGCCTTTGTTACTTCTTCCTAAGGGCAGTTCATTTAACAGAACATTAACAACTGAAATTAGGACTCAGCTTCAGTTCTTTTAGAGCAAGTTTGTAAGCCACTCCCTATGACCTTATCTTTTTCATTCCCTGGAAACTAACAAGCCAAATCTGTATATGGAAAAAAAATAATTGATACATGAAGCAGCTCTGGCTACTCTGCCTATTTACATTAACCTTGAAGTACACAAATGCCTCAAATACTTGAAATTGCCAGCCTCTCAGATGTCTCTCAACATGCACTATCACTGCAAGATCTGGAAAACGAGAGAGTGAATATAAAGGTAATTCAAGACAGCTAAATCTTAGCAGTTTAAAAGCTTCACGACTTAAATAGCATTTTCCTACCCTCCTCAGAAGAGCACTGTGCTAGCTAAAGAGCAAGAAGAAAGTGTCTCTAGTGCTTCAAAAGAAATGCTATCAGACTGATTAGTTGCCTGAAAGTAAAGGTCCTTTGAGATCATTAAAACCTTACTTGGTGGTCCTGTAAGTATACTTGTATGTAACTTCTCGAGAGATTTGCCGAGCTAGTGCGAAGAGTTCATCTCTCCTGGTCAACAATGCGTTATCTTTTACACACAGCTGAGCGGCTGCTTCATTAACTGTTAGCTGGAAATTAAACACAAAAACAGGGATTCATGATTTTGCATACTTTCACCCACTGTGCTTGTAACAGTACCTGTTCTTCTGAAATAATAGAAAATTTCAATGGCAACTAAAATTACCTATAATTGTATGCTAAACCCTGGAGGGTTTCTTCAATTTATTTATACCCTTACCAAGCCAGGTAAGCCTCTGGGAAGAGAAAAGATATAAATGTAGTTGGTGCATTTAATGTCCTTTAAAGTACAACATTATTGTTAAGACTCTCGCAATGTGCGCTGCTTGTGCCTCATACCAGCATTAATTAAATCTTAGTATAAAACAGTAGCTCTGAACGTTCACAGTGTTTGGCTCCCAAAGCCTGGTTTACAGGGAATACTATTTTTATAAACGCAATATGCCCAGGACTCGGGGAAAAAAAAAAAAAAATCCTGACAGTGTGGGTACAGATGGCTTTCCCTGGTGAATACAGCATAAATTCTGTAGAAGGTGATGGTTTAAGAAACGATTAAACTTTTTTTAGCTATGTTTCTCACCCTCATGTTTGTGAAGACTATCTTCAGACATGAATCAAATGTAACTTGTAACAAGGATGTTTTCCTGAGCCTGCCGGGACACATTTCTAGTGCCTCTGCTGCTGGCAATAGTTTCACAAAGAGGGGAAAAAAACCCCACATTAAGTTAAGGCTCAAAATGGTTCCACAATGCTCTTCAGAAGCCTATAGGAGGTGGCGATACTGTCATTAATTATATCAGTTTAACAATAGTGCTGTCTGAAAAGGCTATGGTCAACAATACAGACAAACAACAACAAAATTATTAATGCAATGAGAGACACTGAAACTAAGGTGCTGGAGAGAAGATTCCCCGCTCCTTCCACCATAATGAGGGGCTGAAGAGACACTTGCACTTCTTCCTCAGCTGAGGAACAGCCAGCACTCGTAATGAGGCGTAACAGCAAGAGGCCAACTGAATACTACAGGTATTTTTCCCAAGTGCCCACAACTCTTCTACTATTTCTGGAAACTAAGCTGCTTCGAATGGGCTTGGCGTCTCGCAAATGAGCACAGCCTAAGCTTTGCTGCTACTGTCAACAGTATGTTCTGTATCTGTCTCAGGCTAGTGAATATTACAAAGCAGCTCGGTTTTCCAGTCAGCAGATTCATGATGGATTGAGATGTGCCATCCCCAACCCTTGATCTGCCAGTGCAAAGAACAGCCGCAGTTCAGCGCACGGGGTTATGTGGCTGAGGATGGGCAGGACCGCACACGTGTGACCTCAGACACCAAAAACACTGCTCGTACAAGAAGCACCTTTCATGGAAGCGGATGGAAGGTGAAGCTGGGGACAGAGCAGCAAGTCTGCAGTTAAATGGTGTCTCTTGGGAGAAGGCTAAGAAACTCGCTCCTTTAGCCCACTGCCTACCACGCCGCAAAATGTTACTTGTGAATTAAATCACAGAGGCCAGCAACTCACCCGAAACACAGCACGCTCCATCCCTGAAGGATAGAAGCTGTCCTAAGACGTGAACAACACACAGCCATGCCGTCCTTCACTGCAGTGCTCCAGTCATCCAAATTAGAAAAAATATATTTTGCCTAATGCAACACTTGTTCTCCAGGGAGGTTGAAAAAACAAAAACATGTATCAGAAGAGCTGAGATTCTCTCAGCGGCCTGTATCCACGCAGTGTTTCTAGTAAAACCTCACACAGAACTGCTGTTCCTAATATTTCATAAGCACTTTTTCCTATGTTTAGCATAAAAGCTTCCGATCTGAGTAGGGTATTTCCTGCAATACCTGAATGCTAATCAGAGTGCAAACATGTCTTTAACAGGCAAACTAGATACGTTGCTTGATCCTTTAGTCTCTGTACAGACAAAAAAATTTAATCTCTCAGAGATCAGATGTACAAGGGTGGGAAGTTTAGGTTTAATCTGTAAAACATCTCTAGGTTACTATGTTCCTACAACACAATGTACTAAAATAACAAACTATTACCCCTTAGACAGGAACAGTTCTTCTACAATGTCTATCTTTTCAGAAAAAACACAGGGGGAAAAAAAGATACAAAAAAGCAGGCATTAAGTCCTGTAAGAGTGATGGTTATTACTTTGCTGAGGATGAATAATATGGCTAATGCTTACAAAATAATTTGAGATGTTTTTTCTCCCTCAATAAAGTGTTGAAAGGTTGCAAAGAGCTGAAATGACTGAAAATGCTTTGGGTAGTTGTAGGCAAATGCTGTTTATCCTCATACATGAGAAAAGCCAAATGTTTGTTTGTTTGTTTGCTTTTCCTGGTTTCTTCTTTCAGGTCACATCCAGACTTAGTGAATTGAAGTGCATCATGGCTTCCTGCTTTTTCAGGAGGCATAATACTAGACATAGAAAGCATTGCATGCCTAAAAATAAAGATTCTGTTTGCTGGAAGCCTTAATGACATGGAGCAGCACAGAACCACACAGGCTCTACAGAGAGGGATGGGTATGTTCCCATCTGATGGGGTTCATAGATTCCCCCACTAAAAAAAACACATAATTAAATACCAAGCCCTACTGTTTTGGTGAGTCAGCAAAAGAAAAGGAAAAGCCCGAGCTAGACAGAATTTATTACTTGCATTTCTTATTCCTGTTTCTCACACTACTAAACAGGATTTTTTTCGGTTTTACAGGTACCTAGACAAGCAGTGAAATATTAACACGCAAATTACAAATCTGACTCAAACATGCATGGGTCACCAAGTTCAAGGTCATGCCTTGTACTCATCCCTCCTCCAGTCAAACTTTAAACATAAAGCGCTCTCTGTGTTTGAAAAGCTGTGTAATACCGAGACAATGGGATGGATTAAGGACAGTATATTTACTAATTCTGCAACGTCTTTGAAAGATTCTGCATCAGATTTTGTGCTAGATCAGCGCCCTATGCAGATAATCCTACCAATAGCATCCACTTCCAAACCAGTTCAGTGTCTGCCGCTCTCACTGGCCTCTAATGGCTGCTCAAGCCCTCCGAGACACTCCAGTGTTCATACTGAAACAGAGAATATTCTCACTAATTCACCACCAAATAGTTCCATCAAGTTTGAGTTTAATTTGCATGCAACTCCCATCTGCTTGAGGAGACAGAGCTACCCTGATCTTTACATTAAGAAGCTAACCCCTACTTAAGCTTTTAAAATTCATAGTGCAGTTTATTCAGCTGTTCATTGCCAGCTGCAAGGAGAAACCTTGAACTGCGAGGCAGAATGACAGCCTTGGAATGTATTAACACATGTAGAAACAGTGTCTCTGGACAAGCAGAAACTTACCTCCCTGGTTGTATAAGGTCCTTCCTCCTGAGCAGCGAATTGTTTAAGCCATCAAAAACAAAAATCCATTGAAGTTGAGCTTACAAAAGGCAAACTCTGGTTTAGCAGATTTTAAACAAAAAAAATGGTGTCATTGCTACTATTTGTATATTTTCTGCTTTAAAATGGAAATGGAGAGAAAACTGTTCAAGACAAAACTTTGTAAAATCCGGCCTCTTTAAGCAAACAGTAAACCAACTATGAGCAAATTCTTCTTGCTTGCATGTGTGCAGTTCCCATCAAGTTCAGTGAGGCCCCACATGCGTAAGTGAGGCATAAGTCAACCACATACTCCTTTGATCTTGTGCCCTTAATCATAATAGTGATAGAAATATTTCCTAAAGCCAAACCATGCTCTCATTCCATTTTTAAACATGGTTTTAAAATGATGTTGTAGAGATCTGTAGTGCAGTACTAAAAAAAATTAAGAAGGCAGAGCAATCGTGCTTTCTTCCAGTTCTTTGCTATGCTGCTTCTTCAAACTACCACCCCACTATTCACTCCTCCAGCTTTGCAGAGCTGCTCCTGAGCCTACCACATGCCTGACACAAAAGCTGGCCCCAGCACCCACCTCCCATTACACTGCTGGATGCCAGGAAACTATCCTACAAGAAGTCTGCCCAGATTTCAGACTATTTTCTGCAGCCGCTACCCCAGAGAGTGACTGCAAAAGTGCACAGCTGCACACGTTGTACACCTTGACTGCCTCCATCCTCAGGTGGGGAGAACCCCCCCTTTCTCCAAATCCTGACTCTGCAGCAACGTACACAGGGCATCTACACAATCAATCCTTTCAAAACCTGCCTCCATCTCATACGCAACTTGTTCTGTTATGGGAGAGACTTCCACGAGGTCAGGGGAGTAAGACGGGATCTGTTCTTGCACACTGGATGAATTCATAGACTATAAGTGTTCAACACAAAGCCACAAAGCAGGTAAGCAAAAGCTGCACAACTAAAACTGTGTGGTAGAAATGCGGCTGACTACTAACAAGTTTCCTTGGAAGCGTCTCCCTGGTCTGTAGAAAAGGCCTTAGTGAAGTCACTGCTGATGATGTGCAGTTGCTTTATAAATAAATATAAATACATAAACAAAAATGTAAAGAAATAACGCCTTGTTTCCTTCTGCCCTTCTACTCAGAACCATAAAGAGAACCTAGTCTTACGCTATGGATCACACACCTACAAAACTTCTTCTTGAAGCGAAAAAAGGCTAAAGCCAGTACAGTTTTTTTGGCACTCCTGTAATATAAACATTGCCTTTCCTTTTGGGAGCTAAGCCTTACATGCCAAATTTTAAATCCAACTGAAATTTTGCAATCACTGTTAACTGTGAAAATGCTGATGCAGCATTCATATCAACAGCGTTTTGGCACTGCTTTGAATTAATGTTTGCTCTCCTCTCTTACTGCACTTTGGCACTAGAGAACTATTCCCCACACAGACACACCTACTGCATTACAACATATGTAGTGTGAGCCTCAAGAACGCCAGAAGAGAAGCAAAGGCGGCCCGCGTGGACTTTTAAGGACAAGAGGGAACAGATGCTACGCAGGTATTAAAGGCCAACCCCTCGATACTGGAGACGGTCCTTTCCCTTCCTTCTCACATAGTCTGCACTTCACTTGACCGGCGTAAGACCACTGTGCCAAAAAAACCCCACAGGTTGTATAATTAAGCTTCATCCCAATTCAAACACAAAAAAATCCCACCCCACTGGGTTTAGAGACCTCATCAAGCAGAATCCTTTTTACCTCGAGGGCACAAGCAGGGTCTCGAGGAGAGGGAAGACAGCAGAGGGCAGTAACCAAGCCAGGTGATCTTGTTACCAAACACAAGCAATTTTAGTTACTAATCTTCCAAACAAACTGTCTACTCTCAAGGTTGCAAGGGAACATCAAGACAGGACTGCTTTAAAAATGCGCCGAATGCCTAGAATCAAAGGGCCACGCTCAGTGCAATACTGGTTTGCTATTTCAGTGCCAAACTGTTTAAACCCTCTTCCTGACAGGCCGCACCAGTGACCGGGCAGTCTGATGACACCAAGCTGAAGTCATCTGTGCCCGCATACACCCACCCACCCATGAAAGGGTACTTCTACCGCACCCGAGATTTCTATCCTGGGGCAGGACTGCCTACGGCTCCTGGAAGACACACAACTCTCGTCACCTGGTGAGAACCATCCGTACAAACAGTGTACCCTGTGAACAACATCTCATAAAAGGTGTAGGAATAAGGGAGGAAGCCCACCGTCGCTCAAGGTATTTTACCTCGTGGAGGGTGAGATGCTTGCCATCCTTTCTTTTCGAGTCAAATCTGCCATATATTGCACTGTACTTCCTGATCTCCTCCTCTTTGTGAGGGTCCTCGTCACTCATCTCAAAGATGTGACCAATCATCTTTGCCAGTTTCTTATTTGTTTTGAGTAACTCCTTGACTTCGTTGGAGTCACTTTTGGGCAGGGAGGGAACCATACGTTCTACGCATTCAGCAACTGACAGAGCAGCAGCGGCATCCAGGGTCTCACTGTTTTCCTTTGGTGAAGCTGGAGAGCCAAGGTCAGCTGGGGAAAGACTATGTTCACTCTCTGTGGTGTGGTGTCCTTGCCAGAGTCTCGGTTCACTGCCGCTCTGCAGCGATAAGTTCCCCACCACATCGGATTTGCTTGCACCCACACTTTGCACACACGTCGTGGCAGCACATTTCGGAATCTTCAAGTGAGGCTCTCTGGTGCTGCTGTTCCTTTCGTAACTGCTGCAGGATATCCCCAGCCACGCAGGAGACCCTTCTGGAAGCTTGTATATTGGAATGCTGCTGACCGGTAAGGAGGTGAGAGGCTGGTTAAAAAGACCAGGGTTTGTGACCCAGTCCCTCAAAGCCTTCTGCAGCCTTCGGACATGAAGCGGCTTGCTAGCCATGCCTACGAGAGCCATTATCTCCAAAAACTCCTCTTCACCTGCTTCACAGAGCTGCTGGACATCATCGCCACCCTGCTGAATAAAGGCATCGAAGTAGAATAAGAGATTTGCTTTTTGTAGTATTCGATACAGCTGCAATTCCCCAAGGGTTCTGGGTAGAGCTGACGCCATCACGGACGACAGAACCTGCAAACAGTAAAAACAGAAAAGATGAGCACCAGAACACCGACATCCAGATGCATTCCCCCCACCGCCCATCCTCCCGTAAGGCTATCAACTCAGAGGACAGGATTTCTTTCTCTCATTATAAGAGCACATATGGGAATGAAAAAAGGGGCGATAGCTCTATTTTTTGACTAGTTAACTTAATGGAAACATTTGTGAAAAAACAAATCAGCAGATACTTGCGATGCACCTACAAAAAAGATGATTCAAACATGAAGCCAGCTTGTTTTCAGCATTCCCACTTCATGTTTGTTCCCAAGAATGTCATTCAATATTGCTCACTGCTTCTACTTGACTCTCTCTTCTATCTTCAGATCAAAATGATCACAAAACACTCCGAAGAATTACTGAATACTTGATCCCCTGAAGAAAAAAAGCTCATCGGTTTTGATTCTCCTTAATTCTCAAATAATTTCCCCTACAGCAGTGTGGAGGACTGTAAAAGGAAAGCAATGAAGAAAAATGCTTCACAAAACCCCAGAGGATTAATGAAGCTGGATCAGTAAAAGGCTGTTTCAGAAGCAAGTACTTCTACAGTTTCCCCCATTTCACACAAAAAGGATCTAATGCCTCCGCTGATCTTAATTATGGCAGCAACATCCGCAGACATCGCAAAAATGCTGATGGATTCCAACACAGATAGCTCAAAAATATTATTTTTAATTCACCTGCCCGTTCCATTTGCTAACGGGCCTGCATGTCATTGATACTTATGACATGAAATACCATTCAGCAGTACAGCAATTGCGCTCTAAGGGCTCCCAACAGACAAATTGCAACAGTATTCTACCCTTATGGCTGCAGAAAAAACATTTGCACAAGTTTCAACTTCATAAAACCCGTTATCCACAGTTAGCCCGCAAATAATAAACTCTCCAGAGAATTCTAAGATCTCTCACACACATACACCTCTTCACTCTACGATAGCTTTCACAACTACAAGCGGATAATTTCCAGTATTACTGTATTAAGGTAAACCACCAATCAATAAGGTCTGAAGCATGTAATTTATAGTTGGTTGGGAAAGTAGCAGAACTAAAACATGGAGCTGGTCTGCTAACACTACTCTGGCTCTACTTTAAAAAATGCACAGCTGAAACCTAAAAATCAGCACTTACAGAATGGTTTGCGCGCACTGGGGGGAAAACTATTTTAGTCACATAACACACACACACACACACACACACACTCCCCCCACAAACTCCGATGCAAGAATATATATGTATGTTTAAGGGCATTGGAAGACTGATAATCAAAAGTAAAACTAAGGCAGAAGTTATTTTTACAACATGCACTCTTGCATATTGTGTTTTTACAATATGCGCTTTTTCTTCAGCGACTCAAAATAAATGTACAGATGTAACAAATGGAACTCAACTTCTATTCAGGAGGCATCTGAAAGATCCGGCTTTTGCTACAAAACTTTGATTAAAACTCTACTAGAGAAAAATAAAATTAGGAGGTCAAGAGAAACTTTACAAAAATGTATGTGGTAGCAACAGGATACCTACAAACAATCTCTTCAGGAGGAAAAGCCCTGGGAAAAAAAACCCAAAAATACAAAAAACCCAAACCCACCAGCTGCACATATCATTCTTTATACGCTGGTATTTGTAAAACAGAATGGACAGCAATAGCCATTTAGATCTGAGCAGCCACCTCAAGGAGCTGCTGGCGAGCTCAAGAGCTAATAAACTGCTCGCTTTGGAACTTGGAAACATTTAAGAGCTACATATTTTAGAAATACAGTTTAGTTTTCAAAAGTAATAGTTAATTGCAGAAAAACAATTAAGTACCATCTACACTCAAAGATGCGGAAATGAGAAGGAAAATGAGGAAAATCACTTAAGGTAATCCTTTAAACAGTACATAATTCAGTATTTTAAAAATTGTCATTACTTCACAGAAGTTCTCAGAAAAATCCTCCCATTCCATACAAACTTTGACAAGACAAACAAAACTAACAGCTTACGGTTAATGGCATTTCAGTAAACTGTTCCTACTCTCCCATTTCAAATGATGTTGACTTTCTACCATCAATACCGCAAATTAACTTACATAACTGTTACAAGAATACCCGTTTGCTCTGAAAGTCATCCATCTTGGCACAAAATCTACATAAATCTACATAAATGGACTTTGTGCAGAGCGCTAAATTGAATCCTGGGAGGACGGTGGCAGTGAAATTACACACAGCCCAAGAGCTGCAGGCAAGGCATGGAGCTCATTTTTCCAGCCCACAGGCTGGAAGAGGAGCAACAGTCCACGAGCAGCCTTTACCTGGAGGCTTCTAATCAACAAATCTCCTCATGACAGATAAAACTGGATTAATATGTACTATGGAGGCGTCAGTAGCGAGTCCACAGTTCAGACTGCGTTGAGATTTGCATTTAAAGCAAGAGTGAAACCCCTTTGTTTTGTACTTCAATGACCAATTCTGTTTTCCAAATTTAGTACAGTAACTCCTGAGAGGTCCACGCAAATTTTCCATTTAAGATTGCTACCAGTTTCTGCAGAGAAGACATTTCCAACCACTCCTCCTTTTGACCTCTTTTCTCCTCTCATTAAACCGAGTTCCTTCTGCACTCACCTCAACGACATCCCAAGTATTTCTAAACTTTTACAAGGGGAAGGCTCCCTCCCCTTCCCAAGACAGCCTCACCACACCACCAGCTACGTTGCTTTTCCAGACATTACTGGTCCGCTGCACTGGTTCTTCTCAGCTCACAGCCTACAAAGCCAGGAAAGCAGGTAAGCTAGTCGACTTGGAGGAGTAAGACGAGGCTTATGAGGAGGACAAGAAACAAACAAGGTTTGCTGACAAAGCAGGGCAGCACTGCCGGAACCAGAAGAGACCGTTAACCCAAAGGACACATGGCACTGCTGTTGCTGCCTGGCTCTGCTTACCTATCTGGCTACGGCAAAGCCTGAGCACACCCACTCAAGTCTCAGCACCACACATCTTTCAGATGACCTTTAAATTGCATCTAAGAGACGTAAAGTACTGTTTTCCACCACTGCTGTTCTCATTTCTTAGCGCAGCAGGGACCGTGCTTTTGGGGCAAAGGGTGAGCACAAGAAGAGGTTACGCAACAAGAAGACATGGGGTGAGCTGACAGCCAGGAGACCTGTGTATGCTCCTCACCAGGGAGAGCATCTCGGGTAAAACCCTGGGGCACCGCATGTGTTCCCCCTCTTCCACAGCCTGCTCAATAAGTCTTAGGCTTTCTAATCTGTGATCCCGGACAAACCTGGTTCAGGAGTAACAACCTGGTAATGTCTTCTGGCAAACCCTAAGGAGCTAACCAGAATGATCTGCTGCCTTAGGAGCAAGCAAGTAGGTCTTCTAACGTACGGCCAACTGCAAACCTTTTTACAGCAAAAGGCGGGAACGCAAAGCTGGCACGGGAAAGTCTGCAGCAATAAATGAACACGGTGATGGCAGTTGAGCTGCTACTTCTCCCCTTTCTTTGCTCACCGTCCATACCAGTAAGGAGTGTGGGAACACACAGAGAAGAGCAGCTGTCTTTTACATTTTTCACATGTAGAACAAACAAAGAAGCAAGGAAATTCCCCGTAACAGACAAAAGCTGCTTAAAATACATGCAAGGCTGCATACTGTTATAGCCACGGAAGAACCAGGAAATCACAAGTTAGATTTTTCACTCAGCTTTTGCAACCCACAACCATGCATTCTCATTTTCCACATTACCTCATTCACATCCACAGCCTATCACCCCACATGCCATGCCCTCCTCTCCAAACGCTGGATGTCACCTTAACTCTGACCACAAACATAACTCCTAGGAAAAAGGAAAACAGCAACCACAGAGACACCGCAGAGCACTACTAAATATTTGTAAACAATCAGTGCAGGAATCACAACCTATTCCTGCAACCGGCTCCCTCTATCCAGACAATCCGCGGTAGCAGCAGCCCAGCTCAACATCTTTAAGCACGGCAAAACACCCGTTTCTTCCCGTTCTGCCTGGTCTGAGTTCAGAGCTGTACGTTTCCCAGAGGTGGCAGAAAGATACGCGGCTGCAGTAAGCGGGTGGTGGATGTGGGTGAAGTATCAAGAGAAGGAAAACTCGGGAGCTGTGGGATGTAAGCACGGGGCAATGACTTCGCTAGCAGCTTTCCTGCTTTTTAAGGCTGCACTAGAAGAAAGAGCAATTGAGCAACCCTAGCTGATTTTTAGAGGGTTTTTATTTCAGGTGAATTATATTTGAGCTGTCACCAATTAAATTAGGAATACGCACGAGGAGAAAGTGCGAAACATCACATTCCTGTATTTGAGGAAAAAGTGATTATTTCATAATATATCTTGATCACTTTGGGCGTTTTGAAAAGTCTCTGAAGACAAACCGGATTTGGATTTGAGAGCTGGCTGCTTTGCATATTCATTACATTTTTGCAGCGTTTCCAAAGGACTTTTAGCAGGAGAAGAAAATTACATGTAGCTGCAGAAGCGAGACTTAGCAAATTAAAAAAAGTCTTGTCTAGCTCCGGGATGTGCCAAAATACAGCCTATTAAGCGAGTTTCGCATTCAAATACAGATGCGTATCTCGCCACAACTAATGAGAAACTTGAAACGTGCAAAAAAAAAAGACAAAAACCCCACAAAACACGTACGGATTTGAAAAAAATTAAAAAAAATACCTCAATACTTCACGATTCCCACCCGCTCGATGCGACCGCCCGGCCCGGCCCGGCCCGGGGAGGGTTACCTACCGCCCGGGCATGCCGGCCGGGACCCCGCCGGCCCCGGAGGTGACCCGACGCGAAGGAAACCGACCCAGCGGGCACCGGCGAGGAGGAAGGGGGCGGGGGAGGGGGGCTGCGGTCCCGACACACCGAGCTGGCAGCCGCCGAGCCCGCTGACGGGAACAGCCCCGAGCCGTGGCCCCGCACCCCTCGGGCAGGCGGCGGCCGCTTTCCCCGTAAGGGCTATGCCGAGGGGCGCGGGGGCCCGGGCGGCGCACAGGCGCGGCGGTCTCCCCCCCCCGGCCCGGTCGACGGCGCCTGGAGCCACCGGCCCCGGACAACCCGTCACGTCCCACCAACGGCCGCGGGGCGGGAAGAGGGGGTGAACCACTGCGCGGGGGGAGGGAGAGGCCGCGGAGGGGCACGGCACNGGGGGGGGGGGGGGGGGGGGGCGGCCGATACCACAGCACCGCCCCCCCCGGTACCCCCGCGCAGGACCTGCAGCCCGCCGGCGGGGCGCCGCCCCCGCCCGTCCCGTCCCGTCCCGTCCGTCCCGCCCCGCCGCCCCCGCCCCGCGGCCGCAGACACGGCAGGGACGTTTCTGTACTTTCCGCCCACTCCCCCGTCGTCCTCCCCCCCCTCCCCCTCCGCGCCGGATTTCTCCGGGAATCACCCACGCACGACCCGCCCGCTCCTTCCGGCCGTCCCCCGCGGGGCCGGGGCCGGGGCCGGGGCCGGGGCCGGGCTGCCCCCCCACCCCCATCCCGGCCGTCCCGCACGTACTCTGCAGTAGGCTGCCGCCGCCGCCGCCGGCTGCCCGGGGCTTCCCTCGATGCCGTCCCAGCGCCGCAGACTCAGCCCCGCCGAAGTTCCTGCCAGCGCCCCCCCCGCCTGCGCGCCGCCGGCCCAGGCTCCTCCTTTCCCATCGACGGGGCGGGTGGGCGAGCCGGTCCCCGCCACCGCCTCGCTGCCGNGGGGGGGGGGGGGGGGGGGGCCGCGCGGCCGCCCCGCGCAGCTCCCCTCGTCGCGGCCGCGCCTGCCGTGCGCGCGGAGGCCGAGCGAGCGCGCGGGCGGCTGGAAGGAGGGAGGGAGTGAGGAGGGAGGGAGGGAGCGGCCTGCGGCGCCCCCGCCCCCCCCGGGGCCCCGGCCCCGCCGCCGGCCCCCGCCCCGCGCGCACACACACACACACACACACACACACACCGCCCCCTCCCGCGCGGTCACATGGGGAGATCCCGCGCGCGCTCCGCCGCCCGCCCACGCGCGGCCGCCGCGTGACGCAGCGCCCGGCGGGGGCCGCCCGCCGCGCGGGGGCGGCACCGGCACCGGCAGCGCGCCCCGCCCGGGTCCGGGATAACCCCCACACCCCCGCCGCCCCCCGGCCCGGGCGAAGCGGGCGGCCCCCGCTGGAAACGGCGGTTTCAAACTTTCCGCTCGCACCGGCGGGAGCTGCCGCCTCCCCCGGGGCTGGTGCCGCGCCGGGGGCGGGGGGCGTGCGGAGGTGCGTCCCGGGCGGGGGCACCCATGCGGGGCGGACCGGGCGGCGAGGACCCGGCCGGGGCTGGGGACGAGCCCCGGGACGGGGCGGGTACCCCCCACCCGCGGTGGAGGGGGTACGGGGACGGAGGCGGTGAGCGGGGACGGGGCCACGGCAGAACTGGACAGCGGGGCAAACAACGCCTTCCTCCTCATCATCCTCCTCCTCCTCCTCCTCCCTTCCCCGCGAGCCCCAAACACACCAGCCCTGGGAATCGGTCCAGTCGTTAATCAAGCGCGAGGTGCGTGGGAAAGGGAGGCTCCGCGGCCGTCGTTTGGTGTTACCACCTAACGGTCTTGGACCAACCCGCGGCCTGGAGAGCTGCCCACCCCTGCTCCCACGGCCCCTCCGCGCACGGCCGCGCGCCGGCTGTTCGGGAAGTGCTCCCCAAGGAGAAAGGACATCCTCACACCAGGCGAGGGACAGCCATACGTGAGATGATGGCGGGCACGCCGCAGCCTGCGAGACATGTTCGGGTAGCACGGCAAGTGGCGGAACTCGAAATATGGAGCAGAAACAAAGTCGATCTTCTTTCTTGCCCACCTTTCGTTGTTCCGGGGTGTAGCAGTGACACGCACTAATGGCGACAGCTCGGGGTACTTGAGGCGGCGACGTCGAGGATCTCCAGCTATAGCTTCATGAGCTAATCGCCGTTAGCCGCTCCGTTACCCAGTGGTAGATTTTTCTTCTTTGTAAAAAGCTCAACGTAGGAAATGTCACGTGGCCATGGGAAGCTGAATTCTCGCTCCTCACGGGAGTCTTGGCGAGGCTCGGGTCAAAACCCGGTCCCTTTTTTAAGACGCTGGGGTTTCATGAGAATTTCTTGGTTTAGGTTTTTAAGTCTGTGCAAAATACAGATGTGCAAGGATCTGTACAAAATACCAAGCGTCAAATCGAGTGAGGAGAAACAATACCATGTATTTATTTAACTGATGGAGAGTTGTTAAAATATGAGGTTTTAATAACCTAGAGCCTATTTAGTGCAGATAACAATAGAAACAGGATGAAATGGGGGAAATAAATTAGAGAGCGAGGAAAAAAGGCTCAATAAAATACGCTTGTCTTGTAGGCAACATCCGACTCTTCCCGTGGCCGGGAATACCTATGGCATAGGGTTTCCTTTTGGGTTTTGTCGCCTTCCAGTCAATACCGTGGGTAGCGGAAGGCGTCCTTGTACCTCGTGGCTGTTTGTCTGAGTGGGGACCGACCAGCCGGGAAGCCGAGTCGCCGACTGACTCGTTGGTGACCACGTCCAGATAAAATTGAATTGCTCTTTCCATTTTTCAAATAGAAGGCTACCGGCTTTGTAGCATCTTAATAATGAACCTATGGCAAATCACCGTCGCAGAAACTGCATAAATATGTCTAAAAATTAATATATGATCTAGGAGCACAGTTTAAAAAAAAGTTTTCTGAAGATGCAGGATGGCATTCTGTAGCCAGGGAAATTCAAGCATCTTTATTGCATACCGTTTTTATTTTGTGACACCTAAACTCTAAAAACTCGCATTCCTGCATGGGGTTATTTTCCTATTTTTCAATTAGTCGTGACCATCGAGATTGTCAGTAGGCCTAACACAACGCGGCAGTGCCGTGCAGCCTCCTGTGGGGAAGGGTGCTGGAGGGCTCGTCCAGCGGCACAGTGTCCCTCTGTCTGTCCCTTCATGTTGTGTGTGTGTCGTCGTTCCCCCCCCCGCCATACGCATGGCAGGGATGGGTGGGCGGCTGGCGGGAGCGGGGAACTCCGTCTACTGTGCATACCCCAACCGAGAAACAGGCACGCTGCTCCTGAGGCCGCTGGCAAATCGATGCCACAAATCAGCAATTGCCCAATCCTGAAATCGTCCCGCGGGCGAAACTGCCGCTGTCTGTACGGGAGGGGTGTTGCCCGAGGAAAAAATACCTGTTGCCCTGCAGAAACGGGCAGCGCCTGCACCTGGAGCCCCTCTGCAGAGCAGAGGCACCGTCAGCCCGGCTTTTGCCTGAAACCGGAGCGACTGTGGTTGTCTCCTCGACCGTGGGGTGTGATGCAGTATCCCGACGGAGCAGACGAGGAGGCAGAGGCAGCTTTTCTCCCTGGCACGCTGTGGTTCCCATGAGAAAACTCAATTGCGCATTGCCCAGCAAAACCACAAAAATGTTCACAGCGCTGCCTTCTCTCCTCCCACTCAAAATGTTTTTGCATACGCCTCTAGGCACTACAATCATGGTAATTAAAGCTGTAAAATATTATTAGAATCACACTTCTATAGACTTTTTGTCCTAAATGCTTTATATACCGTGCATCCAGTGCGACAGAAACGCAGCCACTCCTACGGGGAAAAGGAGCAGGGCCGGTGCGCATCAAGACGGGAAGTCAAATTTTCACCGGGGATGCTCGATGCAAACCCCTTCCCTTGCAAGAAGTTCCCAGGACACCTCCGAAGTCCACCAAGTGCGACCCTGTGCTGGGACTCAGGCAGAGACCCTGCACGCCTGGAAATGCGTGTGCCTGTCCTAGAGAGACTCGCGGCGCTTCTTCGGGAGCGTTCCAATGGATTTGCAGAGACGCTTACAGCACATCGCTGTGCTTCTGACAGCCGCCAGAGAGCGAGGTGCAACTCAGCCCTGTCCTGGGCTGCTGAATACATCAGGGCAGATGTCCTTAGACCAGGAACGGTGGCGTATGTGCTCCAGTCTGGCATCTCGCGCTGGGGAAGAGGAATAGGACAAACGCGCTCTGCTGTCTCCCTTCACCAGTAGATCTGAGAACGCTGGGCAAAAAGCCAGAGGCAGCCGATGAGACAAATTGAGACTTCCCCAGCGAAAAGCAAGGAAGTGTTTTTACAGTATTTTTTAGCACTGTCCTATCATTAAAATTCAAATACTTTCCTGCCCAGGTACTGCTTCCGCTTACAGCCCACAGAGGATGGTCCTTCTCCCAAACGTCCTGACATCTGGCGGTAAAACGTCTGCTTCAGAAGATGTCTGCCCCACACAGAATGGGAAAGGTGGGATGGAGAGAGTTCTGATAATTTTACAGCCGTTTTCATGCTCTTATATTTTGGTTTTGAAATGGTTGTAGTGTACTGAGAGTGGGTAGGTGAAAGCAAGAAATTGTAACGCTAAGAAAGTAAATAAATCAGGTGGATCCAGTCATGGAGGTAGCAGGATTTCATCTCAGAAGACAACCCCTATTTCAGACCTCCTGCCTTTCCTAAAATACTTCAAGCTAGGGAATAAATGCCAAATTTTAAGACCCTTACCTAGCGCGAGGACTATGTAGTCTGATCATCTTCATGACAGAGGCCCTACAGAGTGCTGAAAAGCTTGTGACGAACATGGAATGTAATGCGCAAAGAGCACACACACCCTTGCACCCAAATAAACCCACCCAACCTTCTATACATGCTTTGTCTACCACCGTGCTAAGGTACCTGGGTGGGTATCATTTACACACAGAAGAGAGGAAAAAAAAAGCCTCTGCTTAAAGTTCCGGCCACTTCCATGAAGTGATTTGGTTCCTCAAGACCTCCAAGGAATGAGAAAGGGGCTCATCCACGGCACGCACCGATTTCCAGTCAGACATGTTCTGCTGCTCCTCGGGGACTCCCCGTAGCCGCTGCTGTTCAAGCAGTCCTGCCCCAGCGGGCTCTGCGAGAGAGAGAAAACATGCTCTGCCATAGAAAATTTGCAAGGCTGAGCCGTGTGGGGCGTGGGGAGGTAAAGCACAGGGTTAGAAACGGGGGAGCGATAGATGTGCTGTCCCCTCTACGGAGCTGGGAGCAGGGATTATCTCTGCAGAAGCGGCTCCTTCCTTCCCAGCTCAGCGCACAGACCTCGCTGGTACAGTCTGACTCCTCGATGTTCTGTCTGATTAAACACACACACACACACAAAAAAAAAGATTGGAATCACACATGGCATGGGGACACTTTCATAATATACAGAAAAAATGTGCAGATGATCCGTTCTCTATTTCCTCAGACTCCCCAGATTGCAAGATTGACGAGGAATCTGGGGAGGGTACGAGTGCCACAGAATCAAAGGGAAAGAAAAAAAATAAATCAGCAGCGAGCAATTATATTCAAGGAGGCAAGACGGCAAGTCAGACCCAGAGGCAGCTCCGAGGCTGCCAACACAGCAGCTGGTACAGCTCCCCGAGGAGCTCCACGCAGAACGTCTCCGTGGTTGGTCCCCAGCCTCTCCGACTGCCACCGGAGGAGCGGACGGGTGGCGGAGGAGGAGGAGGAGGAGGAGAGGAGCGCAGGGGCGTAGGTGCCGCCTCTCCCCCTCGCCCCGGTCTGTCTCCTCCTAGCAGGTCACGGCTGCTAGCTGGGGCGCAACACATGCGGGAGCACTGCTGAAAATGCATGTTGAAACATATTTCTCAGGGAGGCTATTAATGCCTGTGAAGAAAACACTCCAAAGTGTTCGCTGTTAATGGAGAAGACAAAATCTCATTGCATAAACATGAATTTTACTAGCTGTCACTGAGGAGGTGGCAGGGTCTACTGGCTGGACGGTGTAGCTGGGGCCAGAGATGGCCGCGTTCCCCTTCTAGATCTCCTTTGCTGACGTCGGACAAGTTATTTCACCTTCCAGCACCTCGGTTTCCCCATCTGGAAATTAGGATAGTGATTTGACTGCTTCCTCAGTGAAGCAATTCCAGATCTGCTGAAGAAGAGTGCTGGGTCAGAGGCAAGGATTATCATTTAGCATCATAAATATTCATACCGTTGTGCAACGGGCAGGACTGGCTGAACAGACGACAGCGCTTCTGAAGAGACCATGCCCCAGAAAGTTTGCAGTCTCCACAACACTATACCTATAAATTCATCCAACGCAACGCAGGACAAATACGGAGTGGGATGTATTTTTGGCAGCTACAACACCGGACTGAATGCATGGTTGGGAAAAGAGTTTTGAAGGAGAGTGCGTACTAGGCGCACGTAAATCAGAAAGTGGCTCCACATGAAAAGGACAGTCGTGTCCCCCCCTCCCACAGAAAGCTGGGCAGGATGGGGTGGAGCGGAGCTTCCAGAAAAACAGACATTTCAGCTTGACAGGAGGGTGAAAGCCAGGAGAACAGGGTCAGGGCTGAGTAGCAGAAGAAATTATCTCATCGATGCTGCAAGTGATATCTTTCTATTGATTTTCAAATGAATAGATTTTATGGCCAGGAGCAACTGTATAAAGTGATCATAGTCTCACCTCTTGTACCCTGAAGATCAAAGAATTTCATCTAGTCATCTGAATTAGATTAATCCTATGTAAATAAAATAGTGTGCTAATTATAATCAGTTCGAGCATACAGCTTCATCACCAACAAAGACGTCTGCAAGCATGCGGTTCATAAAACAAGACTTTGCTAAAACTTCTCATTTAGTCTTCATCAAAACAGGGACAAACCTGGAAATTACTCCATTTTAGAGCTGTGCCTGCATGGTACTTTAGCCATGCCCTTTTCAATCCTTCGGGAAACACAGGTCCTGCTGCTGTCCTGCCTCGAGGCAGAGACCCGAGCGATGCAGGCCTCTACAGCCAAAGGTGGGGAAGGGCTGCACAATGGGTAGTTGGTAGTCAAACTATCAACTGCTTGCCCGGCCACCATTGCCTGACACCGCCACACCATTTCTTGCAAGGACGACAAGGAACCGGTGCTCACTCAGCTCTGGTGTCAGCTGAGCACTTGGGAAGAGCTGGGCAAAACACACGATAGCTGGGAAATGTGATGAAACACGGAGCCCTGGAGGAACTGAACATCTTCACAGGTTCAGTCTGTGTCTGATGAAGAGATTCATCTGAAAAGTACAGGGAGGAGGAGGAGGAGGAACTTCTGAGATGTCAAAATACACCATTTCAACATTTTCAAAATAGCAGAGCTGAACTTTTTGCTTTGAAATGGTCTGTTCCTGATAAAAAGCACCCCAAAACTTAAAAACAACAGCAACAAAAACAAAAAAAATGGGGAAAAATTACTTGTGAGAGCTCAGTACACCAAGTATTAAATGGAATCATCATCTTGGCTCAGACTCACTGCTTCAGTCAAATAAAAATAATTTAATTTCATTTCGTATCATACCTACAGACACAGGCATGGAAATAGTATTGTGGTTTGGGACACAATTTTACTTACGTGCCTTTCAGCCATAAAACCAAAAAGGCCATCCTTTGCCCAGTCTTACTGAAGATACAAGAGGGGGCGGGGAAGTGAGAAAATACACTCACAAGCAGCAGAAAGGAATATAAAACTGCGGGCATATCTAGCAGTAGGTTTGATAGGGCGAGGCTTGTACGAGACCTCTCTGGAGGGATGGGAAAGCATCAAAGGACTTGTGACCCTCCCCGTGTCATGTCATCACCACCATCAGTGGCTACCGATTGCCACCCCTGGCCCTTGTCTCAACCAAGGTGATCTAGCAGCTGTGTCACCAGCAAACCAGGCACCGCTGAAGGCTGTAAACCCCAAAGTCTCAGCAGTGCAACAAGGGTGAGGTGAACATAAAACCATCCCCCCGAGCCCCCGGGCATTGCTGAGGCGTTGCTCAGGTCCCTCCTTCAGGGCAAAACTAGTTTATTATTTAATTCTTCATCTGTAAAAATAGCCGGAGCCGTCAGCAGGAAGGTATGGAGGGAGCCGGCAGCTCCAGCGTGAGCGACAGCGCGCGCGGCACTGCACCTCCGGAGTGGGAGTTTGGCTTCGCAGCCAGCCACTCGGATCTCATCAGTAGCCTGAGGGGGTTTTCAGTTTGTAACTTTAATCTTTTAATCTGGCTCTCTCCTCGTGTGCGTGGGCGAGGAGCACGCGGTGGTGGGTTAATCCTCCGACGCCTCTCCCTCGCATGCTGCTCGCTGTGTGGTGGACCCACGTTTAGGAGACAAGATGAAAACCAAGACCGTGAGGTGGCAGTGGGCCAAAGGGACCAAGGAAAGGGCTTTCAGCAAACAAGAAGACACAGCACCCCAAATTTCCTGAAGACAAAGCAAGTCAGGGCCAGCAACAGAGGCCTTCATTATGTGAAGGTGGAGACATGAGCACCAGACAATAATTAAAAAAAAAATTGACCTGGCAATAAAAATACATAACTGCAAATGGCGGTGCGTGTTCACAGTTGAGACCAGGATGGTCCTGCCTACGCAGGTGGCCGGCAGTGCCCTGCAAAAACACCCCCCACCAAGAGCAACATCCCAAAATGCTCACAGGAGACCCCAGCGCGTGCTCGCTCTGCAGCTTGGCACAAGCCTCTCGCCACAAGGGTTTAAAGCCAGAGGGCAAAACCTTGACCTCGCAAAGATCAAGGAGTTATTCATTCATCGCTTATTTTGCTGTGGTTAAGCAGACATCTGGATCCACAATGAAGTCCTTTAAAAAAGTAAGGTGCCTTTCAAATGCGCCGTGTGCTTGCATCTCCTGAGCTCCTGATGCCTTTATACGCACCCAAGTGCCTAAATGGGAGGTGCATGAATTTAAATACTTGATACCTCAGTTTATCCATGTCTCAACGATGGCTGAGGGTTCTTCACATCACAGCATTTTGGGAAGCCAAGCGCTTGCAAAGAAGCCCAAAGCCCACAGGTGAAAGCCTGCGGGAGAGGAGAGTGATGATTATTCTCCAGGCCCTTTTTCCAAGTAAGGAGAAGGCTTCTGCGCCTTCCAGCTCCTCTCTTGGCAATGATCTGCGTGTAGGCAGTGGTCATAATCAGGAAGTGCCTCCTCCAATTTACAGCTGGTGGTACCACCTGTGCCTCTCCAATTCCAGCCAAAACAACCACCTCCTCAAACCCACTTGTAAGGAAGGGCATAGGATCCAGCAATGACAACTCCAAGGGAAAAGCAAGACTCGGGTTTAAGTGCTGACATTTTCCCTAGACATATACTGCTGTTTATCAGTAGAGTATTTTCTTCCTTCTTGTAAAAACAATTGCAGGGTCTGCTGAGAGAAGACGACCCTGCCATACCACAACAGCAAGCAACCGATAAGTGATAGGGCAGACATGGGACAACAAGAAAAGGTTAAGAGGTTCCAATTTGCTGGGCCAACGGGGGACCAACGTACATGCCTGTGTGGCAGCTGGAATGGAATAAAGTGGAGTTGTTACTCATCACTTCACGTCTGTCAAAGATTTTCTTTCTGGAAAGAAAACAGCCAGATAGCAACTGCTGGCAAGGCAGGGAACATTTCTGCGTAACGGAGATATAGCTGTACATATGGGTGTATGTATATACACATACCTCATTGGTATTATCCTTTTGTCCCCTGTACTGGTTTTTGATTGCCCGGTCCTACCTGGCCTTTCACCTCATCGTGGTTGAAGCCACCTCCCTACTCATGGAGCATCTCAAGAATCAGTTCTGGATTAGCAGTCATTGCCTTAATCTAATCCAGACCTTGAACAGAGCTCTTTTACTTTGGGAACTACAAACCTGAGGCAATTTTAAATTACAGAATTTTGTAAGAATTGCATCTCTGGTCAGCCAAAACTAATACCAGAAAGGGAAGTGTTGCTGTTCCCATTGATGCAACCAACAGCAGGGCTTCCCTGACTTCCACGGATGAGAGAGTCTGGACAAAAAGAATAGAGGCCACCACCTTATGAGCTGGCATTCATTCTGGATGACTTAATTTTTCCAGATATATGTCGCTTGTGTGGCATATACTGTGTTCCTGTGGTGGTCCTGCTGACAAAACTTACGTTGGCTTTTCTGGAGCATGTAGGGCTGAGAGGCACTGATTTTCAGATTTACTAAGTGCCTGCATTTCCAGTTAATCTGGAGCTGTGGGTGCCAAAACCTCAAGAGAGTCACTTACCCTCATTGCAAATATCATTTCAGCCTTTCTAATGCCACTGGAAAAGTAATAACCTTTTGAGACAACTTAAGGGCACTCTAAAAGCTGTATACAGCAAAAACAACAGGAGAAGAATGAAAGCCTACAGTTTCTGATATCAAATAAAACACTCTCTTTCATTAGCGTTTTCTCCTTTTCAATAGCTATTTCTTTTCACCTACTTTCCATAGCTTCAAAAAGTTATTTTTGAATGACCTGTTTGCTGCAGATTTCCTGAAGAGGACCAACCATCTACTCATCTTTGAGAAAGTACCTTGCTGTTGCCTGGTCCTATAATGACGCGCATATGGACCTAAAGTGGGCAGGTTCTCATTTAATCTCATTTAGATTTTTTTTTTTTTTAATGGATGATGAAAGCAGAAACCTTTCAGCCATACAGCTCCGTAAAGCCTTTGATCTGCAGCTTTGCCAGTCCAGTGCCATGGTGACAAGCCAGCACGGGGAAGATCCACTGCACAATAACCAAGAAACACGCACTTTGCATTTCAGACAGAGCGCTCTTCACGTGGTAAAACATCTGTCCAAAGGTATAAAGCAGGCATCTTACTGTCTTTTAAGGCAGTCCTGCCACAATGCCTACAAGCCGCTCTCTTTGGGAAAGAGCAATTTATTTTTTTTTTCTGCTAGACTCTGTGTTTTTCCATCAAACCGATCCCCACCATCTGTACCTGCCGCTATCCACACAGCATACTCCCATCTCCTAAAACTGGGGTTGTCTTGTCAACAGGATCCAGCACAACGGGGTTCGGACCCATGCTTGGGATATCCCAGTGATACTGACACAAACCACAACTTTTCTTCCTCTAATCCACAAAGGCGGCTGGTCACCTCATGTCCGTGTGTCGAGGCAAACCCCTGGGAGACAGCTGGAAGCACATATAACAGCATTACTGGCTCTGACAGCTGCTACCAGTCTCGTTGGCTACCTCCACTGGATCTACAGTAAGGAGTCCCACCATTTTCTTCTTCTAGCTGCTTCCTTGAGGTAGGGCAGCAAAATTGGTCTTCTACTGCTACAGGACCCAGATGGTGGTGCCTCAGAGGGCACCAGTGACACCTGGATGAACTGGAACAAAGACTAGCCTTGTGATCTGTCAGAAAGCAACTGGTGGCCAACACAGACACGTGAGACCCAGGCTTTAGCAACAAACAGACAAAAGCAAAGCCTGCAGCTCGCTTTCCTCTGTGCAAGTTTGATATCAGTGAGAAAGGTCACATACAGGCATTGAACACAACTGAAATACATGCAGAACCTCTTCCAAAGGGTTTGCTAAGAAACAAAGCAGAAAAGACGTGGTCACCTTTGAGCAATACGTGGGTAGCTGCAAGGTTTGCTCCAATAATCGCTGTACGGGCCTTTTTGTTTTCAAAATTAGCTGCCAGCTTTTCAAAGACAGAACAATATATGATCTTCTTAAGGTGCTGATCCATCTTAAGGTGATGAGTACTAGAGCTGGGCTGAGAGCTTCATCTTTTACCTAGCATTTCCTGTAATGAAACCCTGTTTTGAGATGCTTTGATCTTGCTAAACTTTAATCATTTGGATTAAAATTTTCCATGCCAGGTATTTACCTTGAGTTGTTTTGTTGTTTTTTTTTTTAAATCAATACAGCTTTGTAACTGTTTTCAGAAGTCTTACTTCAGCATCCTCACTATACAAGACATTACAATCGCTCACTAGACCCGCTACTTGCGGGAACAGGGGTAAGCAGGTCTGGTGTTACTCCACAAGAAACAGAGCACTAGAGATGTTCCGTGATAGGTGTTTTGACAACAGATGATTTTTTTGTGGGAATGAGCGATTTTGCTCATTCCATAAGCCTTTTCTATATTGAGACTTATTTTTAGCGTTGGCAAGACCTAGTTCATGAAGTTAACATACACAGAAGATATTTTACAATAAATTAGTATCTCAGTTCATTACAACGTGTGGAATTTTGAAACCACCCGAAAGCAGGTCACGTTTAATTTTACATGGAAGGATGTTTCAGGGGTGTTAGTGACCTTTCAGGTGTAGCGCTAAAGGGAGTATCAGATGGCAGATCCTACACAGTGGTGGCAAATAAGGAAGATGCCGAACACCCAAAGGTTGCTGTTAACCGTCTCCCCTTACATAGCACAGAGAAGTGGCTTAGGCTCTAGATCAACTGCTACCAGATGCTAGAAGAGGACCCTGTCAGCCATGCTTGGTAAGCACTGCTTTCTCCCCACCACGTAGCTGAGGACCAGGGGTTGGGGTTTCCTGCTGTCCATCGTATGGCTGGTGGCAATGATCTAGCTCTGAAGGATGTCACTGAAAACATTGTGCGTGATTATAACTCACAGTGATCTGTGTTTCCTTTTTCCCATTTTTTTTTCTGCAACAGGAAATTGTTAGAGAGAAGATGAAGTGACTGTGGGAAAGAAAAAAAATGTGTGAAAATGGGAACCTGAAGAAAGTAGCAAGGAGAAGTCATTAGAAATCTATTTAATAGCAAGAACATTTCGTGTTTGTTGAGAAGCAGAATTATTCCTCTCCGTGCCACAAGCAAAGTTGCTGAACTACGCTATTTTTCCTCAGCTAGAAACCAGTTTAATCATACAGATTTCAACCACGTAAGCAATGAAAAATAATTGTTTCCCCTCAATTATTTCACCAAATACTGGCAAAAATTGCGCATGTTTTTCCTGTTATTTGAATTTACTTTTATTTGTGCCAAAAGTAATTTCTGACCTCCAATACATGCTCCGAAAATGGTGACTGAAATAGGTGAGACTTTCCCTCTGATTATGGTTTATGGTCACCTAAGACCCCCTGCCTAATGCTTCCCTTCAGTGCCTTCTTGGTCTTTAGAAATTTCTGGCCAACAAAGAACGCAACATCTGGGAAGTCCGGCCACAGCGTTTCAGGGAAAAGAAACTAAAAGGAGAAGGATTTCAACGATTACAGTGGCATAAGAATACGGGAAAAAAAAAAAAAAAAAGTTGAAAGGCCAGCCCAGCACTTACCCACAGATCCCAGCAGTAGTTCCAGGCAGGATTTATTCCACTAATAAAAATACCTAGGGGATACAGGTATCCTAACACTACAGAAGTAGCAGCACTGGTAGAGCAGAGTATACGGACACGGTGTCACCTCCTACCTGCCTGCCCGGATCGGTCCGGGCACGGAGCAGGTTCTGTGGGATCCCAAATGGGCAATTTTGTTAGCAGAAGACTTGGGAGCAGATGAAAGCTTGGGTCCACCATCCCCCAACATACCTGCCAGAGAAGTTGAGCTGGTCTAGGGCGGGGAAATTAACTGTGCGAGATAAAGGAGTGGTATTAAAATCTCCGTTTGCCTGGAGCAGTAAAGAAACCAAGAGAAGGAATAGCGACTCTCCAAGGGATACAGCTGCATGCCACTCCTTTTTGAGGGTGAGCTGCGATACTTTGCTCTTACCTCTTGAACTCATGCCCAGGGAATTATAAACTAGAACAAAAACTAGGGGTTTTTACTTTTTTATTATTACCAACCCATCACGCCGCATTCTTCGTCTGTGATTTAATAGCTCTTTTACCATTTGTAACTTCTGTGATTTCAACCAGAGGGAAAAATGTGATAGGATTTTGCATGACTCACGAGTCTTGTGAAATACTTAAAAATGGCTCAGCTTTCAGGCTTTTTAACCAGATTGAAGCAGAGTAAAAACCTGAATTCTGTAAAATGGCCTGGACGCTGAACTTCTATAAAAGTATAGTTTGTGCTTTTTAATGGCGATTTTCCTCTGAACGTACAAACTGTTCTGGAAAATTTGGCAACCATCTACCTGATTAAGCCCACAAAGGTGTGTTTCTACATTCTTGGGTACATTCTTACNTTTTTTTTTTTTGTTTTTTTTTTTTTTTTTTTTTTAAAATCAAGGCCAAATTTTCAATCAGTAAAGTAGATCTGCAGATCTAGGTTTACTAAGCCAACGAGAAATATTACCTGAAGCTTGCATACGCGGTTACTCTGCTCTCAGCTGAGCCCCACTCTCAGTTTCTGGGGCCAGACTCTCAGCTGGCGTGAATCTGCGTAGGGCCACCAGAAATCTTATTGCCAGGGATGCCTCATCTTCATTTTTAGTAAGCAGTTGCCATATGGATTTTCCCTTCGACTTAGCTTTGATCTACTTGTGTCCTTTCTCCTGCTCCCTTACCTCATTAGCACTTACGACAGAAAGGCTGCTAATTGCCAGGACCTCCTCGATGAAAGGCAGACTAAGCACAGCTGTAAGCTCCTCCTACCTTTCTATACACATTTTTGCAGCACAGGTATTCTATCTGTTGCAACAACGATGCTCTGTGCATCACAGGCACCGAGCCCTTCTTCTGTTTGCTTCCTAAGATGCCAGAGCCCACTATGCCCTCTCAAGTTTGTGTCCTCCTCTTTGATCTTCCCATCCATCCATCCCTCTGGTCACAGGAACACGACTTTTGAGCTTTCTAGTTTTCAAACGCCTTCATTGTTCACTGCATTGCCAACCTCAGCCAAGGGCTCGGCAGCTTCCCCTTGGACAGAGAGGCATTGTAAGGAGGGGACGGACCAAAGAGATGGCAAGAAAGAGCAGAGCCATGTCCCTGCGGATTGTCCTTCACTGCAGCTTTGAATGAGAAAACCTGCGACCGACACGCAGAATAATAGGTTACAGGCTCCAAATGGTGGCATGTGAAAATCCTGACCTTTCCCATGGTGGGGAGAATTGTGCTGCTGTTCCGAGGAACTCCTCTACAAGGCTTACTAATAACAACAATTAGTATTAATAATAATGGGTTACAGAACAAATTTTGGGTTCTGACTATCATTCAGCAGGGAATGAAACATATCACAACTGTCTCTTTTAGAAGTGCTGGGAAAACTTGTCATAGTTAAGAATGAAAGTATTAGGCAGATGTGACATTTAATATCAGAACTGCCAACAGACAGGAAATTGCATTGTTAAATTGCACTGTTACCCAAGTTAATATAAAAAAAAAAAAAAAAAATTTCAAGTTTGACAGGGCGCACTAGGGGCCAGCTTCATCCCGAGCACAGCACTGCTTTCTGGAACCCCGGACGTCTGACGGCGGTTCCCGTACCACAGCATCCCTTCGGTGGCAGCCCCATGGCTGGGAACGTGAGCGGGCTTCACGGGGGGTTCCTGTACGGCTGCATCAAACACGCTGCGAGTTTCTAGGCCAAACTATACAGGATGACAAACCAAACGAAAACCAAGAAACTTTCCAAACCAAATGAAAGTCGTTCCTTTTTTTTTTTTTTCCACACCCCCCTCCTTGAGTCTTGCCTCTGAAACGTCTCGCTGCGTTTGCTTCAACCTTTCAGCGCTGAAAAGGCTGCAGCACAAAAGCAGCGAGCTGCAGATGGATGGATGTAGTTCTGGCAGAGTTGGATGGAGCAGGAAGGAAGTTAACGAGGAAAAAGTTTCACATTTCAGTAGACAGAGACAAGCATTTCTCTATAATAAGACAACAGGATTTGACAGAATTTCTTGTGTTTTAAGCTTTGCATGCCTTTCTTAATAAAAGGCTGAGCTCCCTTTCTCCTTCCGACACGGTGCATCGTGCCTCAGATAAAACCCTTTTGAAGAACATGCACACGCAGTATAATCTGACATTATTCCTGTGCTACAGGGAACATCTTGAACATAATTGCACCACATGGAAGTTGACTTGCTATGAGAAAAACACACAAAAAAAGCTTTCACAACAAATCTGTAAACACATTTATGCTCCCAATAGCCATGATGAATCCAATTAAACATCCAGGATTTGTGCTACAAACTGTCACTAAAGGAGTTAATGCAGTTTCTGTGGAAGGGAATATATCAGCTTTAAGCAAGAAATCACAGTTCCTCGCTGCCTGAGGTTCACAATTTTGTAGTCAAGCCTCATTTGAGAGGACTGACAGCTGAACCAAGACTCCTTAGGCCCAGCTCACTTGTATCCCATCCACAGTAGTACTGCACCGCCACATCCTCACTCTGCCTACTCCTGGCATCACCTTTACTCTGCCCCAGGTAGCTCCTTCAAGATGCTCTAATGCTTCTTCCAGCAGTGCTGGTAATAGGACCAAGAACATCAGAAGGATGTTTGCCTGGCTTTGTTACAAGCATTTCAGGCATAACGCTGCCACTTGAAATAACAAAAAGTACCAAAAGTCAAATATGGTCCTGCAGATGCCTTGTGCCATGCCCCCCACAATACCAGTAAGCCCAATTTCAGGATGTGACACTACGGAGAACCAGTTGTAAAAGCACAAGTCTTAAATGTGAAATAACTCATTTGCCAAGGTGTTGTTCAACTTCCCCATGGTTGTTAAACAACATGGTTAGTGCTAATAAGCACACTTCTAAAGCCAATTAAGCAGAAGGCCTACTTCTAGTCTGACATTCTGCTCCCAGTACACCGAAAGCATAGAGCAAAAGAGGAATTATTTCAGCCTGGAACTGAAGATTTTCTTTCCTGCAGATGCCCGTACAGAACAAATGAGGAATGCTGCCTTTGCACTGGAAATAACATGGTGTATGGCAGCACAAAGGAGCAAGAAACTCTGTCCAAAGAACAACCGCTTCTGAGGAACGTCAAGCAACGTATGGTGAGGTTTGCGCTGGCTATCTGTTAGCCCCGCTGAAAATGAATACTACTAAATCAATAACAGCACAGTATCTATAATACCATTGCTCTGCCTCAAAATCACCAAAACAATTTAAATCTCATCAGTATTTCTCATGAGGAAGGAAATTCTATTTACGAGCGCCCAGAGCAAGAGCGGCAGCGGCTGGTGCAGATGCCCACTGAAAGCTTGTCCCAGCTGCAGCACAACAGTGGAAACCCGAGTGGTGGTGCGGTCTCAGCACTCGGCTCCATTTCTGGGCATCCTTACCGCACATTAGCTGTGAAGGTAAGACTTCAAAGCTTAGTGGTTAATTACTGTCGTGGTTTAGGCCAAATCGGCCACTGGGGACGTGG